>OMLF01030511.1:7889-19691 GCA_900302615.1 Holocentrus rufus
AGCTAGGATTAACAGTCTAGTCCAGAGGAACTCTGGGAGTGACTCAGAGGCGGGACACCACACGCACATTTATCATCAGCCTGAGGGGCCGCGCAACAACAAATGGCTTTTCCAGTCCACGTGGCCATCTGTGCAGGTGTCACCAGAGACATGAGTGTGTACCACATGCATGTACTTCTGTGTGTATGTGTGTAACTGTGTCTGTGTGAGACAGCACATGTACATGAGCATTCCACTGTAATGTGTCTCTCATATGCGTCATGCATGTTCCTGTATACTGAATGGTGAATTTGTACCTACAAGGAATTAGACTTAGTGGGTTGCTTGCATGCATACATCATATTAAACTTAAAAAAACACAAGAAAAGCAGAAATTCACTTTTCTGTACAATATGCACACAGTCTGACTGCACTAATAGGATGTAGGCAGTTGAAAAATGCGAATGTTGATCTAATATTGCACAAGGTATTGCATTTTTTTTGTATAAATAGCTATAAATATATGACCATACAACCAGAAAGGGTCCGAGATTTTAGGACCAGACTGATTTAGTTGTGCAGTGCTGACTGTTGATGTTGAGTAGTGTTGACATTTATTGTCAGAAGTTACATCGGAGCCACCATAGTTCAAAAGTATTTAAAACAGCTATAGACCAGCCTACTTGGCCCCCTCAAAATCCAGATTTATGTTTGCAGTATCACACTTTGATCATGTTACCTGTGTGTGAGGCTGAGGCCTCCCATCTTGCTCGGCAGAGATCTGTCCCCGTTGCTGCCGTTGTGGGCGTACAGTCCTGCCGGGTTGTTGTACTGAGCGTGCCCGGTTCCGTTCCCGTACCCGTAGCTGTGGCCGTTGTTGGGTCTGGAGTGTCCGTTATTCAGGTGAGTTGGCTGAGGAGTGGGAGTCTGCGGGGACTCGGGGGTGTACGATGGTTTACGGCTGTAACCGCCGTATCCGCTGGTGATGGGGCGGAAATTCTGTAAATAGAGAGAAAGGAGGACACGTTATGAGAAAAGGAGAAAGTAAAAGAGAAAGTGCAAGGGAGATATTACAAGAATATCCACTGCTGATGGGATGGAAATTCCAGTAAAGAAAAAAAGGCCACACTGGAAAAAGAAAGCAAGACAGAAAGAGTACAAGAAACGTTAGGAGAACTCCCCACTGTTGTTGTTTGAGAAGAGGGAAAAAGGGGTCAGGGAGCCATTAAGGGATGTGCCATAATGTTTTGGTTCTGGAAATGTTACAGAGAAAAAGGAGAGCGGGGATTAGGAAATAAGCCCAGTGGCACTCCAACGAGAAAGCCGCAATTCTTCAGAGGCGACAAGAGAGGCTGCTCCCAAATGATGCTTTGCAGCACTGAGGTTTGAGAAAGTATTTTTTTTTTCCACTCCATTTCTTCTTTTTCGCCTCCTTTATCCTCTGAACAGAAAGGCCTATTAAGAGGACGCCTGCATTTGATTCCCTGCAGATGTTTCTATCATAGCTAATACAACTGAGTGTTTGTAAATATTGAAAAAATATGTTTCTTGTTCTACTGACTACTTCATCGAAGAAGAAATGTATAGACTGAATTATATATCCTGTGGATGCACTTTAGCTGTTATCGTGGACTTTTTACATACTTGCCACTCTTTTGCTCCATTCCCAAGCAGAATTGGGAAGAAAATCCTGCAGTAATAACACAGCACAGATGGAAAGACACCCACACTTACCCCTCTGTATACTCAGAGTGACTGTATACACACTCAGGTCAATGCACTTCTCATGCATTTGCATAAACCCTGCAGTGACATAATTGAACCTTTCAGTGTTTACCACAGCAGATACAGAGCTATCAGCACACACTTCACTGATAAACCTCACTGCCAGCCTGGCTCGTCCGTGTCATCGGTCGAGCTGGATAGATAAAGTTACATTGACAGTCTTGTGATGATGTCACCACCTCTGACAGGGCTGCAGTGCCTTGGGTATCAGTTCAGAGACAGATGGCAGTTTGACTGGCTGAAGCAGGGCTGCACATTATCATAGCTCCGCTCTATAAACATTTCAGCTGAAATGAGGTGACTTGTTTACAAGTTCGGGAACGAGAATGAAGACACAAGCTATTGCTCAGAATCAGATTGTTTAACTATGAGCCACTGGTATAGCTCTGTGTGTGTGTGTGTGTGTGTGTGTGTGTGTTCTGGGTTAGTTTTAAGTGCCTTGGCCACAGGAGGTGGAGGTTCACAGCCTCTCCAGACAGAACCCCTGTCATTTCAACAGATGGGAATGCTGGATGTCATCCTGTCCTCGCCCCTCACTTGGACCACACACACACACACACACTCACACACACACACGCACATGCACACACACGCAGCCCATCCTTAATCACCACTTTTCACAATCCTGGAGACCTCCCCTGTAGCAACAAACCCACATGCTGAACTTGGGAAGGGGATCGCAGGACTCCGTCGTTGCCATGCTTCCTGTCTCCAACACAGACGACTTTGAAGCAATTTAAACCCTGTTTCTCCCACTCTGCCCCCAAAACCTCGAACAATACAGATGCATGGATCCACAGACCCTCGCAGCGAGGCACTCATGGTTAAAGTTAAGAGGAAATGAGCTGAGGAATCAGCAATCGATCCAGCTTCACCCCCAGAGCCAAACCCTGGTTGGGCAGGATGTCAGAAACACCCCGCTCCGCTCCCTATGGCCCTCTCTGCAACTAACCACACACTCCAAAGCCTGGTTTTCACTATCAGGGCCAAACAGGCCAAACCAGGGCAAACCAGCTATTAACCCTATTGGCTCCGGACTGGTATAATGTCGGAATGTCGTGCAATTTTATTCACACAAATGTCTCTCTTGTCATACGGTGTCTCACTCAAGCACACTTCAGTACATTCTGAATCCAAGACCTTTTTGCAGTCACTCTCTCTCTCTCTCTCTCTCTCTCTTTCTCTCTCTCTTCTCCAGTTTCATCTGATGCCATGGAACCTCACAGCAGATCCAAGAGCCAAACATCCTCTGTTTCACAGGAAGTGATGCATGTCACTTTTCCAGCAGCAGCAGCAGTTTGCGTGGAATAAACTGTACTAAGCATGAGCAGCAGTAACCACCATGACTGAATAGACACGGAAACACAAACACTTAAACTGTATCAACAAAAAAAAAATCCCAGGAAAGACTCAACACCGTACTATAAATACTGTTTGACTGACAAGTGATTTCAAGGAAGTGCGGTGCAATGACCGCTTATCACCAAAGATCTCTCCAAAATAAAAGTATAAACATGTATCTTGTAGATCATCACTATACGGGTGTTTGGTTAGTTCTGCTTTTGCTTATCTGTTTACTTTCCACTTTCAGTTTCAACTTTACTATAAAACTTTCCTCAAGTATGATGTAAGATACAGGAATAGGTTGTTATGACTAACTGTAGACATAATCTTTATGAAATTCAAGTTAAATTATTGCATTTAAGAATCTATACTGTCATTTTACCATCTTTTTAACCTTATTGAGAAATCATTACTGATTTCTCATATATGCAGACTCTCCAGATAACCATCAGTCATTGTATCATCATCACCCTTGCTTATTCATGTCTGGGCACAGAGAATAAAGAAACCAAGTGGAGGAAAATCCCTAAGAGTGTATTATGTTACACAGCATTCCTGCGGTGACAGGACAGTAAAGACGTAACATTTACGACTCCTAATCTGTATAAACATGACATGTGGAAGGAGGCCAGATAATCACACGCTAACACACACGCTAATGTGTTTAAAGGAGGTAAAGAGGAACGAAAAAATTCCAAAAGACTCCGAATGATGATCCCCTGAAGAGGGAAATTCCACCCTCAATCACTTTTAACACTGTTAACAAAAAAAAAAAAACAACAACTAGTGATGATGAACGTTGCATTTCTAGGCAGGTTATGCTATATTTTTTCTTACTCCCTCAGATAACTGATCAAATATAGACAACAGGACATCAAGTCAAAATATTTCCAACATATCCACAATGGAATTTGATAGCAGAAAAAAAAATCATCTATCCACAACATCAAGAGGCTGTGGTGTCACGCCTTAAGAATTAAAGAGCACAAAAATCATACAGGAAGGAATTAATCATGAAATTTATCACACAATAACACGAGGAATGCACTGAACACCCCAGAGTGTTGATATAACAGCGGAGAAATATGCAGGAATTTTCCTTTGAGTGCTGCACCTGAATATTTCTAATTTAAAGTCCAACTGTTGCACATTTTCACCTTCGCACTCATGCTTGGTTTAGTGCGACTGCTTCTGTTCCCCCCCCAAACACACTCTTCCTCTCTCATAACACCCTCTTCTCTGGCCTTGCAGATCTGCTGCAAACAGATATTTTTCGTTGAGCGGATGGCAGATTTATAAGGCAGCACATCTGGTGCACCTCTTATAAAAATGCCAGTTTGGTAACATTCGAGAGCTGTAAGTGCTTTCAAGTTGCTTTTAAGGTATTGTGGCGAAGGTTCTTTTTATTAGAAAAATCAGTTGTAAGCCAGCTGTCTCATTACAATGATTTATTCCACCTTTTCACGTCTGGATTAGGTTTAATAGAGGCTGAGTCTTAAGCCGACGTTCACATTCAGTGCCTGGTGTATACCTACTTAAGTCATATCTTATCACCCGATTAATCACCTGGTAACCTTATCTTGTTTTCCCAATGTAGTCAAAACACTTTAGATTTAATATGAACAGGAGGACATTTTTATACAATTCAAACACAAAGTCTCCATAGCAAGATTGCTGAAAAAGTCCATGTGTGAGATGATCTATTTCCTAATCTCTCTCTCTCGAGGATGACTACTCGTTCCATTTTTTCTCAGACTTTAACTCCGTTCCTCCTGACTCAGAGGGGAAAAAAAAGACACAGAGAGAAAGAAACAGAAAGAGTGAAAAAAAAAAATTCAAAGCGGCGACTATTTATGAGAACCAGCGCTGTCTCCCGCTCATGCTCGTAAATTCAGAGCACCATCAGATCTCACTGACCTGTTTTACAATGGTAGCCAAGCACGGCTCATGGTTCTGGGTGACTGGCTGTGTATGCTTGTTTGGGCGTGTGTGTGTTTGTGTGTATGTGTGTGTGTGCATGTGCTTGTGTGAAAACAAGAAGGCAAGAAAGAAAGAAAGAGAGAGAGAAAGAAAGACAAAAAGAAACCATGCATGCATATGTGAATGCATCGAAGCATGTATAAACCATATTTATGTCTGTGTATGTTTAACTGGGGTGCATTTAGCCAAGAGCCGTGGGGTTCCTCCATTCATCAACCTGACTAAAAGCCAGTCTGATTAATAAAGGCTTGGATCACGGAGGACTGAAGCTTCAGTACCGGTGCTGCAGCCCACAGCCTCAGTTTGGTCGGGAAAGGGAGGAGGAGGAGGAGGAGGAGGAGAGAGGAGAGGAGAAGAAGGTGGAGAGAGGCTTAATTGAAATCATATGCCTGTCTTTAACTGAGGACGGAGACCTCAGCCTGCCGCCCCCACTGGACACACACACACAAATCCACGAGACACACATACACACACATACACATACACACTACCTCCTTCTTGTCTGCCTCCTGCATGGTAATCCCCCTGGACCTTCGAAATTAAGCTTTTCACATGGCGCTCTGCACCACTAACCAAACACAAACCAGCCCTTTACAGCTCCCTGGGCTTTGCCCTGAGTGTCTCGCTGGGAGGAGAGACAGACAGGCTCTGGAGAGACGGGGAGCTCGGAGGGCAAAAAGACAGGAAAATAGTACAGTCGTTAAGAAACTTTGGGACTGGAGCGGTTCTGGACGTGGGTGACTCTCTGGGAGAGGAGAAATACGCAGTGAAAGGTATAGGAAAGGTATACAGGTACTGGCATCCAGAGGCCTAATTTATGAAACTAGCATTGGCTCTTTAGAAGAGGAAAACTGGTCAGTTGGACAGAGAGCTGCCGGTGGCCTCAATTCAACATTGTGGTGCTGCAGCCAAGAACAGACAAGTATCATATTATTATATTTCAGCACTGTAGGCTGAAAAGATCAGGAGAGAGAAATGACTTCATAAGATGTGAGTGAAGTGAAGAAAACAAAATGAGTGGAGTGGACTTATGCTCTGATCATCTAAAGTCAGAATCCCCCCCCCCAATAACAAAAAATAATGTAATGAATCAATATAACAGCGTTTATTTAGTACTTAAGCAAAAACTGATGAATACAGCTTAGGTATTTGCCCTGATGCAAAATGCAGAGTTGACACTGAACACAGGTCTTCACAGGTCACAAAATTACATCAGCAAAGTCAGGAGTTCCGGGTTAATATGAATGCAGCACTGATTGGTTAATGCTGGCTGGCTTGACATTAATGTAACTAAAAATACCATGACAGCAAGGAATAGGCGAGCTTGAGTCCTAGTTGTTCTTAGGTGCTTGGCAGAGAAAACACCAAAGTGACAACTACAGAACATGAATATTATGAAAAATATTTTTGTTTTCAGCATGCTAAAAAATGATGGGCAGGACCACCGGCGATTAGAAAAACAAAGAAACAAAAACCTCCCTGTCTCTATACATCTGTCATGAACAGGAGCAGCAGCCTATTTTTTAAGCCAGAGGGATTGAGACTGTGCATGAAGGGGTGTTGCTCAATCGCAGGAAGGTGAGTCGAATATCTTCCTACTCAGTGTATCAGACTGGAAGGCAGCAGACTCCCTGGATCCAGCCTTCCCAGCGCAGCGTGCTCTCACTGACCCCTCTCACTCGCCGACACGCTGACAGCCAGCGAGAGAGGGGAAGGGTGGGGGCATGAGCAAAACCAAAATACAGATTTGGACATTTCTGGGGATTACTGGCTGATTAGTGAACACAAATAACCAAATAAGTGGGGTCACAAGTTGATGATCTGAAAGGCCTGGAGAGCGAGTGAATGTGGGATTGTGAAAAACACTTCCAACGCCCCATGTGTCAGAGATTTCCTGGCAGGGGATTAAGTACTTGTGGACCTAGTAAACATATTTTGGTAATGCATGAGACTACACAAAACCCTGTAATGCATCCACAAGACAAAACATACATTATCAGTGTTCTGGGAGCCTTTAGGCTGTATGCTCAAATCCATTATTTAATCTTTTTTCCACCAAAAACACATTTTTAACATCCAACTGGCCTTGCTGACTTACTGTTTACTACAGCTTAACACATTTTGCGCCACTCCTACGACAAATCTATTTTATAGATCTTGACATTTTATCCTTGATGCTACTGTGCCATACTTTGACCTCATTCCTGTCTTGTGTTTTTAAAAGATAGATGATCCTCCCTGACAGATATTGGAAAGCAAGTGCTTTGTTCCATTCATAAAACAGACCCCGTATCATACGCACATTTTCTGAAGTAAAACGAATTCCAAGCAGTGAGAGAATCACAGTCTGTAAGTCATGCAAGGACTTTATCTGTCAGCTCCCATTAATGTTAGCAGACAGAATTCGCCTTCTGCTGCCAGTTCCCGGGCCGAGACTGGAAGGCTTGGGAACGAAGCCTCGGTGACGTGTGATCCAGACCTCTGAGCTTCCGCATTGTGAAGCCTCATTCTTTCCACAGGGCCATATCGTGCCTGGCCACAATAGCTATCACTTTAATAATAGGGCAGTAGCAATGAATGGCATTCTGGTGCTGCTTGCCAAAAAATAACATTTAACTGACTAATAAGCCTTTCCCACCTCCTTGAAGCTGCCACTTTGTACTCTCAGGAAGGAATTTTGGAAGTCTGGCACGTCAGCATTTCATGGTATTGATTTACTGCTGCATAAACTGTTCTGCAAGTAAAACTGACAGCTGAATGCCTAAAATGTAGATGTGAAATCAGATACTGAAAAGCATTTACTTCCATACCACCGGTTTACAAAAAAAGATGAAATTTTGGACTTGCGGTAGGATTTGGATTTTGGTTGGTTGGATCCTCCAAAAAGAGTTTTAGCACTCTGGGTTATGAGACAGCGATGAAGCTTTTGTGCATCTTTCAATAAATAATGCTTGAAAACATCCGAACTGACAAGTAAACCATATTTCTTAAAATGAGATTTAGAACCTGCTCAAAGCATTTGATTTACTACTGAATTTTCTAGAACTACAGTCAAGCTTCAGCTGAAATATGGTTGTGAAAGCTTCACTATTCCACTTTTGACGCTTCATCATATCCTAACCATTTATTTTTACCACATTATTTCTGTTAGATTGAGTCATATATAATGCCTGGTAGTCAGCCTTGCCAGAAGGTGAGCACATCAGCTCCTTGGAAGGAGCTGATTTCCGTCTTAATTCCCCATACTGAACACAAACGCAACGCCCCAAGAGACCCAGCAAAAGTAGTCACATCTATGAGTCAGACCCTCGTATCCAAAAATATAGCCGTTCCTCATCGGGTTTTATGAGAACCTCCCGTGTTCCCGAGGTGAAAGGAAACACCTCACAGCCTCCATGTGTCACTTCCTGCTCAGTAGCTAATTCCCACATGTGAGACTGGAATTTCCAACAGCCTGTTGGTAAAGAACAAGTAGTACCAAAAAAAAAAAAAAGAAAAAAGGAAATGTTAAATACAGAATGTCACGTAGAATGGCCTCTTTGAACTCTTCAGGATCACTTTGGTTGGCTCCAGTGCGGTAGGTAGCATTTCTGCAGGGGCAAGCGCTTTGTGACGCTGCCTCGAGCCGCTCTCATCTCAGTGTTCATGATAAAGGGAGTCGCTTTGGGCCTGATGAATGTCTGTCTGGGCCACAGCGATTAGGGGCCATTTCAATAAGTGGACGCTTTATCCATAAGTCAAAGTGCTTTGGTGTGCTTCTTCAGTTTCATCTCTCAGCCCGATAGCCCTGATTCAGCATCCGTCTCTGTCCGAATGTTTAACCACAGGACAATTCAGAAAGAGCCGGCTAAGTTGTGGATCACAGCAAAGTCGGCTAAATAGATTTTCAAATGCTTCCCGATGACTGTGACACAACCGTGGAATTTTATAGTATTCACTATGTGGCAAACCCCAACCATCTGGTCCTCAAAAGGCTGAACCAACATGCTGAAATCTACTTCAAAATTGCACCAGCACAAGCCTACTTTGCAACACACTGCCTCGGATATTAGAATTCCTCTTCAGATCATCCCCACCAACTATTTGCCTCGGATAATTTCTGCTTACATCGTCCCAGCTGGGTATTAATTCGACTATGTGCAACGACAGGCCAAAGTGGTATCACTGAGTTCATTATGAGGGAGGCCTCAGTGTGTGTTGCATCCAATGTGTCTGAGGAACAATTGGTATTGTTAGGTGTTGGCATGCTCCTTGAAGTCATATCCGAATACAGCAGGAGAGAAAGAAAGAGAGAACCTTGGTCTTTTATGTGACCCCGGGGGACGGATGTTTCCTCTCCACATGCTAAGAGGAATCCACCTGAGCGTGAAGCTAAAGTGGCCCTGACTTGGCAGTTTCCAGCAGTCCAGGGCTCAGTCTATTAAAAGAGACACAGGGGAACTTTTAGACTTTCGTCAGGCAGACGGGATAAGATGATGCAGAGAGGAAGGCCTGGATAAGATGTTAGAGCGATAGGGAGAGGGGCGAACCAGAGACACATGAAAGAGAGAGAGAGAATAACCGGAGAGAGACCGGTTTGCTGTTCTCACGTTACCCACACGCAAAGGACTCCTATCAAGCATGTCTGTGTTTGTATAAACAGTTGTAGCTGATGGTTCCTCTCACTCAGGTTTGGTATGTTAATCAAAACAAGACCCGAGCTGGTGTGGAGACAGTGACATACAAACAGGGTCTCCTGGAGACTGTTTCAAGGGTATTCTACCCATTTGCTGGACTTGAGAAAGGGTTAAAATACTTTATTTTTTAGGCTCATTATTGCATGGATTTAAACCTCATAGGTATCATAATTATATTTACAAAATTGCAATAAACTATTGGGATTATGATCATAAGTTCAGGTTGGTTCATTGGGCATCTCTGGCATTGCATATAATGATAACTTAAATAACACCATAACAAAGGCTTTTTAACTGTTGCATGGCACATTTAGAAAAAAGAAAAGAGCTTCCTGAGGTGTATCAATTCTTCTAAAATCTCACAAGAAAAGTCCCCTGGGAAGCTGCTATTTTCCTCAGTGCGAGAAAGAGAAAGCATCTGGTTAGAATTCCAGGGAAGAAAAAAAAAAATCCCCCCGATGACTAAAGTTTCTCTTACAATGCATCAGTTCTTGCGAGGCTCTCTTCCTCTTGTTCCTGCCACTGAAAACAATACTTCTCTCTCCTGTATGGTGTCAAACTCCCATTGATGAGTGGACAGATAGGTTTCACTTCAGTCCTTTGTGAGTCCATTCAGCACTTTTAGACAAAGATACCCCGCCACAGACATGAGACCAGGCCTGACTGCCCAACTACCGGCGGACAATACTTGATAAATGGAGATCTCTCACGTGTCTCGGCCACAATATGCTCATTGTCTGTCTGCTGCAGCCGCACAGTCTCCATGCTCGCAGCATATGCACACACACACACACACACACACCTCCTATTCTGTCCATGTTCAGAAACCTGTCTGCCTGCCAACACTGGAAAACTCGGAGAAGATCATCTGCTAGGGTTCATCTTGCCTTGAATATCCGTTTGGCAGCTCATGCAATTGGAGAACAATCAGGACACTATTTCAAAACCTCTCTGGCGAACAGTGGGACGCATTATCTCATTTATAATCATGAGAATGATAGTGTAGTTGCAAATTATGGATTGTCTGTTTTGGCCGTTTCCATGGAGGCTGTTTGCGATATAAACAGACCAAGAAGAAGGATGGTGGATCTCACACCCAGGGAACTCCGTTGCTGAGTCACCTCGCCAAATGTGAAAGTGATGCATTTTAAGAATTTAATGTTCTCACACAGATGGATTTACTGTACAATCTGTGAGCATTTCAGTGTTTTGCTCAAAGGCTCTTCAACTGATGTGTTGGCCTTTTATTAAAAATCAGCCAGTCAGTGTTGTTCACCTCTGATATGATAGATATGTTGCAGATTGTTTAATTGCATATTAACTTTTTGACGAATGCTTCCCTATTGGAAAGTTCAAGAGTTCATGCAACTTCTTTCCCATGTTGATGGGGTTTCATAAGAATGCATGAAATAGTTATAATTGTTCTGGGTGTAACATGATCTAACATGTACAAAGTCTTTGCCACAAATATTAATTGCCACAATTTTAAAGATATTGATTATACTGGCACTATATATATCGGCTATGAGCAGTTTCTCTCTAAATATATTGGTGCTGGCCTTTCATTTCTAGCTCCTGAACCCTAGTTGATGGTTGCTGGTATCAAAACTGTAACTCTTCAGATGGGACAGGGAAAGGCAACCGTGGGCCATGGAGGCATGTGGGCTACCTGGAGAGTCTGCAGGTTTTCCTTCCAGCCCAGCTGTAGGTGGTCTCACTGATCATGGATTCCTCGATTGAAGGTGCACTAATCAGTGAAAATACTTGGTATAATGTTCGGTTAGAGTGAGAATCTTCTACAAAGGTTCCTGCAACACACTGGTCTGGGAACACTGACCTCATCCTGTTGGACAGACCTTCTTACTGCTCCCATTGGTTCTGTAAACTTTTTTTTTTTTTCATTCCCAAAGCGGTCCCCAAAAACAAGTAGCACTGTTTGGACAGCAGGCTTGCAATTACATGCTTATCATCGAAGACTTCGACAAAAATTTGGATTGTGCAATAAGCCAAACTTGCTTGGCATCATAAATCAACTTTA
>OMLF01030525.1:13550-26907 GCA_900302615.1 Holocentrus rufus
CCTCATGTGTTGAGAGGCTGCCGGGGAGTTGGGGGTGCTGGAGGCCGGAGAGCTGCTCTGCGAGGAAGTGCCTGAAGAAACAAGCATAAAACACATAATAAAATCAACACTATTGTCTGGTTTTGTTTTTCTATACTTACTTTCTATGCTTTTTCTATAAATGACAGTCCCAATAATCCAAATTATTTACAATGCAGTTTCACACATTTCAGAAACTGTTCTGGGAACAAGTATAGATATGTTGAAACAAGGCAAGTATCAATTAAATGAGAGTTAATCAAGAAAAATGTGGAAACAAGTTGATTAGCATTGGAAGTGAGATTATCTCATCATCTATCATAAACAAGATTTTAAGAGTGGAATGTGCCCGAGCTTTTAAAACATCTAATGGTTCTTGTTTTTCAATCGTATGATCCTCGCAATGCATTTTTTATTATGTACAATAATAATCAAACCAAGTAATGTTAGAAGTCACTCAAGCCTTTGTATACAAACCCAGGTAGGGGGATTCTGGGGTGGAGCGGTAACTCTGAGTGGGAGAGCGAGCCGTCAGGCTGTGGGTGGGGGATCCTGGGAGACTGTCTCCAGATGACAGAGAGCGGTTTAAGGAGGAGAGGCTCCGGCTGGTGTGGAGCAGGTTGGACTGCTTGGTGATCTTCCTGAACAAGGAGCTGCGTTTCTTACTGAAACACAACAACCACAAATATGAAGAGATCTTATGATGAGGGAAATGAATATAGACAGTAATTGGAAGGTGAGCACTGGAAACACTCAAAATTGAAAATAGGGTAAAAAATGTATGCATTCTTATGTTGAAATGCAGAATTTTTTGTAGTAACTCACTCTTGTCCCTCCTTGCTCACTGTCCTCTTGTTGCGCCGTGCCATCTTGGATTTGTAGCTGGATTTGCGGGCAGGACCCACTTTTATCGAGGTGTTTTCAAAGGGAGTCGTCGTAACCGTCACCTTGTTTCCACTCTGCAGATACATCATACATAAAACCATATCAGCAAATTGATCTTATTATGAAAGTCTTGAATGCTAACGTTAAAAGAAGCAGACAAAGAGACAAACAGACAGACTGATAGACACAATTCTTCTTTCTCCCCCTCTCACCTTAAGGATGAGCTCCACCACCTCTGTGTGCACGAGACCATGGACCGACTCCCCATTCACATGAGTGATGAGGTCACCAGCATTAAGTCCAGCTTCCTGTGCAGGGCCTCCATCTTCAACATGCTGTGATTAGAACAAATTACTGTCACTCAAACAGATCTGTTAATCTGCATGTCTTAGCTCCGATGGGGGTTTGATCTTGTGTTTGAAAAAACACTGCTCACTCACCCAGACCATGTGGTGCACGCTGTAGACGTCACTGTCGCCCATGTAGACCCTGATGGCTCGGAGGGTGAAGCCGTACTTCTTTCCCGAGCGGTGGATGGTGATGGGAGAGCGCAGCGCACTGACCGTGGGGGAGTAGTCCCTGCTGGGAGAGGAGTCACGCGAGGAGGGGTTTGACGAGATGGAGCGAGGAGACATGGGGCTGGCCAGAGGGGACGTCCCATGCTGTTCCACTGTGGAGAGAGATAGAAGTTAAGTTAAATTACAGGAACCAAACTGAAAAAGTTGCTGCAATTTCTGGCAATTTAACATGATAACAAATGAAGCTTATTGAGAAATGCCAAACAGTGCATTTACCTGCAGGAATGATGACAGACAGAGCAGTGGCAGAGGCAGATTTTATGACTTTGGTCCCTGGTCGTGAGCTGCGTTTCTCTCCCTCGGCTGAGAGCTGCTGGTGGCGGACCCTCCGCAGAACAAGGTCGTTTGTGGCCCCTCGGGGCCCCTGCGGATCTGGGACCCCCAGAACAGCAGCGCTGCCTGATAGAGGCATTGATGCATCAGCAGGTCTCAAAAGCTTGTCTGTGACACGATAGAGACATGAAATGGTAAATATACTTGACTTTTCTTGTCATCTATGGTCATGAATTCATAATTCATGCACATGAACATAATTTACTGCTTTATATACATATATTCTTTTTCCAAGTTTCTAAGTCTGCCAGTACCGGGCATCAGGGGCTGCTACATGGTTTTCATGCACATGCACACATGTACATATACATAATATATATATACATTATACATATACGTATACACTATGCACACGTACATCTACCTCAGGTCTAAATTACTGTAATATACTGTCAATTGGACTGTCGATCTGCACTTTACACTCACCAGTTTATCTTTGCACTTTACGGTTAAATTACCGTTACTTATGGTTAATCTACTTGCATGTTACATTTTTGCACTGATGTTCATACTGGTTTCTGCCTGTTTCTATCTCACTCATTACTTTATGCAAATGTTTCTCTATTCACTTAATCCTTACTATTGTAAGCATTATTTTTAGTTTCATTTTACTGTGCATTTATTATCTTTCCTCTTATAATTCATTTTTATTTTATTTACCATTTGCACACTCGCATTACCCTTGGCACATTTACTTTTGCACATTTTACTATTACTGTTATGATTATTGTTATGTTACTTTTATAGGTTCTAAGTTTTATACGTTTTTTTTTTTTTACCTTGGAGCATTTTATCTATTTAAGTATTTTATCCATTTTATCCCTCTTTCTGTGTGTTGAACAACTAGAACTGCAACAAAGCAATTCCCTGCAGGGATCAATAAAGTTTTCTGAATCTGAATCTGAATTCATGTCATAAGTACTGCCCAGTCCCGCCTTGCTCTTACCTCCAGCAGTGAGTCCGTTGCCCTCTTTGGGTTTCAGATCCCCCTGACTGGAGGTGGTGCCCATGGCTCCCTCCAGTGAAGCCCCCCTGGTCTTGACCTGCGGCTGCCTGGTGGGGACGTTTAGCTCAGATTCAACTTCCAGAGGTGAGGCGAAGCGATGTGTGTCCATGAGGGCGGAGAATCGCCTGCGGGCTCCGGAGGGAGGGCTGGAGTCACTCTCAGTAAAGGAGGACTCGGAGCAGGACAAGCGCTTCCTGGATAGCAAAACAGAGATAAGATTAGAGCCACAGTCATCCATTTGTCACATCGTTCAGTGTACGGATCCTTTAACACACCACACTTATTCTTTTAACGTTACAACTTCTGACACTGTTACCACATCAGGACTGCAAACTGAAAAAAAATTAAAATCCAGGCCAAACTCACAATTCAGGTGATCCTGTCCTCCAGCTCTTGTCCCTTAGGGTGAGGCTGCCCAGGCTTTCTCTCTTGGCCACCCGCTCCTCCCTAGGGACCTTGTGCTCCCACCGCGTCACAGCGGGAGGTTTATGCTCCAGCTGGGACAGATGCTCCATACTGCTGTACACCTGCGGGTCGACACAAGGAGATGCGACTGTTAAATTCAGATATATACTTTATGTTTCATACAAAGAGCATCTAAGACAGAACAGAGCCAGAGTGTGTTAGTGTGTGTGTGTGTGTGTGCATGTTTGCAGTTTTATGCGTTGGTATCAGACTGTCTCAAATGCTTATTGCATGAGACATATTACTAATAATAGAGATACTAATAATTTAGTATTTGTTTCATGATGCAGTGCATGGAGTATTATGGCTAAGTTTATCACATCATGAAAATCCAAATATTCAAAACACTGTCAGCTTAGATTGTAATTAGGTTGTCAGTCAGCTTAGGTTGTTAGGTTGAAACTGACAGCCTGACTGATTATCAAATACTCTGTCACTGACTGTACTGTCCCATTTGCAAATCACAAAAATCTGTCACTTAACCAGGCCAAAATAAATCATAAGCTGTTTGTATCAATTTTCTCTGACCAAGGTCTGAGTGTATAACAGAAGACTGGGCCTTTGTGTCCTTAGCAGTTCTCATGCATGTCTGTAGCTGTATGAGTGCATCTCTGAGCATTACTGAAAAAGATCAAGAGTGCTAAACAGGTTCAGATGATTCATAGTATTATCATTATTATTGCCGATATTGTTATTATTATTGCCAAGACTGACCTTGCTGAAGCGAGGGGAGCAGGATGAGAAGCGGCGGATCTCCACGGGCTCGTCGTCGTTGGTGTCGTCCTCATCGTACGAGTGGACGTGGTGGTAGCGCTCAGAGCGAGCTGGGGAGGAGAGGGGACAAGATATCACCATTTGAAAACAGGGAAGGACAGGGACACAAACTCTGTGACCCCCCGGGAACCATCCCAGCTGAATTAATTCTCTCTCTCTCTCTCTCTACTCCTTTCTCCTCCATTTTTCTCTCTCTGCTCTCACCCCTCCTCCTCATTACTGACAACAGCCCAAACTCCACGAGACAAGAGCAATCACTCTGCACTGAGAGATTAAACTACCTTCAAAGCTGCAAACGCAAACAGATTCCCCCTGCACATGCTGATTTTACACTTTCAAGCCTAAAAATGCAACAAAACAGCAGAGAAACAAGACCAAACAAGATAAGAGCTGTCTCCCCACATATCTACTAGGAATTATGGTAACACAGAAGAGTTATGAGGTGGTTTGGAGGAAAACAGTGACAATCTAGAGACCCTGATCGGCTGGATGTTTTGATGAGTAAGACGTCCTGGATGAAATTTAGCCAGAGGGTCAAGCATTTCTGCCAGCGTCCCTTGAAGACGTACTGTCAAAATAGCTGGTGTCTTCCTCTGACTCCAGATGAGGGATGAACTCTGCCTTCTGTCTCAGCAGGCTGTTCCAGTCCACCTCTGCGAAGAATGAATGCTGCTTCACTTCAAAAGCACCGCCTAGAGGGCGCGGGGAGTCAAGGAGGGGAGACAGAGAGAGATACGAGTGCAGACGGAGGAGAGGCAGACAGGAGGGGGAGGAGGAAGTATGAGTTAGCATGGTGACAATAATTTTGTAAATCTCTACTCATTAAGCAAACACTTCTTTCCTATGCTTCAGTCATATTCTGCAGGGTTGGTACAGATGTTGTTAGCCTTTCCCTGAGATACACACAGACATATAATTCTTGGATACATACATACAGTATGTGTGTCACCAAAGGCTCAGGGGACAATGCCAGCAATTAGAGGTTCAGTGCCTTGTTCAAGGGCACTTCGACCCTTTGACAGAAGTTGACACACTTGTGCACAATTACAAGGGACACAGTCCTGGTCAGATGTGGTTTTGACATCCATCTTGGGTGATCCGATCACAACGGGACAGCCGACACAGATCATCGTTCACACCTGGCATTACCATACAAATTATCAAATGCGTTTACCACTTCTGATCGAATTTCTGATTGAGGATTCAGACTCGTCAGAATTACTTCTTTTCTTTCTTTTCTTACTTTGATTTCTCTGTACTTCTTCCTCTGTACTTCTAAATTTCATGTGGTCACTATCTTTGCAATATTCCATACCCTTCCTATTCCTTATCTCTGGCCCGTTAACAAAGTTGCTCCATCAAACGCAACTTCCTTCCACAAAACCACAAAAGCGGTCTTCCCATATTGTCGGGGACGCATCAGATAGCATTCGCACTACAAATGCAGCGTAGCAAAATGCATCCCTGACCACCTCCAAAGGCGGTTTGAGTTATCGGATCGCAAGGTGTCTCGAAGACGCACTGTGCCCCTTTCACACCTGTGCTTAGAGCTGTCTGCTTTTGATCGGATCACCGGAGATGCATGTTGAAGCCAAGTGTGACCTGGGCCCACCTGAAACCCTTGGTCAGGTGAGAAAGCGTTCCAGCTTACTGACCTGTGCCGAGTCGGACCAGCGGGTTCGTCTGCAGCAGAGTGGAGATCAGGTGTTGGGCGTCAACAGGGAGAGCCTCGTCTCCCTCTGGCCACACTATGTCATCTACAACACAGCAGATGTGGGAAGAGGATATTAGGACATATTAGCTTTTGGTGAAGATGTGAGGCAAAGAAAAGAGTGATCAGGTCTGCAGAGAGAAGATGGAAGATGTAAAGGAAGGGGAAACACTGAATGACTAATTACAATATGGCTTATGCATTACTAGCATGTGTACAATTTCTTGGTTTAAAATCACCCTTCCCATCCTGACCCTTGACTCCTCACCTGTAATGACCTGTCCAAACAGCTCCTCGGGAGTGTCTCCAAAGAAAGGCACACAACCCACCAGGAACTCATAGAGGATGATGCCCATGGCCCACCAGTCCACCGGCTTCCCATAACCTTGACGAAGAATCACTTCAGGAGCGATGTACTCTGGAGTGCCACACACCTGTGGGAAAGCAAGAAGCACCTCTATCAGGTCTCTGAAAACTCACCACCCAACTGGCTTAGTTGTTGATTGGGGCAGATGCTTCCTGACAGTAGGGCTTGAAACCAGGTCCTGGACTTAACGACCAGACTTTCTAACCACTGAGAAACACCATAGATGGGAAGCACTGCCCCAAATATAGGTTTGTGTAAACATAACTAATATCCTCTACCATCACAGGTGAAAAAAATAGCTTATTTTAAAACACTTTATTTAAGTATACTAAGTGTACTTGTATGAGCACTAAGGGTTAATATACTCAAAGTGCATTATTTTAGATGTACTTTATATATATTATTTATTATACTTAATATATTTAAGTTGAAATTAAATGGTGTTTAAAAATTTGAAATGCACATGGATCATTTATGATCCCACTTCAGAATACTGTTTGTATATGTACATATAGCATACTTTTAGCTGAAATGATTAAAACATGCTACAAAGGTATTAGAGTATACTACACTTTTAGACAGTACATTAAAACACTAAATACATACACTTTTTTCATATTTAAATTTAGTACATAAGGTATTATGTGCTTTAAATGCACAAATTACTGTTCTTTTATATTTTAAGTGTATTTTATTTTTACTAGGGATATAACATCACCTCTGAGGATAATTTTATTTTAATATTCTGCTCTGATGGTTATATTTCTGAAATAATTACATGACTTGACTACTGAGTAAACTGTAATCCACACTAAAGCTTTCCTGAACCAGGCAGGAAAATATTGAACTGCCATCGAGTCTAATTGGGAAAGATTTCACACTGTGAGTGGAAGGCACGTGTGCAGACAGCGTGCACCTTTCTGCCCAGCTGAGGAGATCAATGCCAGGATGCCAAGACAAGATGAAAGCATCGGCCTGGGTTTTCATGTGCAGATGGGCATGCATCGAATGCTAACAGATTTTTGGCCATGATCATGCCTACCCAAGAAAATAATGAGGGTTAGATTCAAAGCATGAACACTCCGTTCTTGAGAAAACAAACCTCATTGGAAAGAGAAATGATTATCATAACCGTGGAAAGCTGACTTATTGTTCTCTTGGCTTTGAACATGCCTGGCACACAATGGCAGGGAATTCGTTTGCATAGAAACGTAGACATCAAAAGACATTTTATATTTCAGTTTTGCCAGGATAAAATACTGTCAGTAACACTGCCAAAAAGACACATCAATAAACAATGCTGATATTGCATATTTGATGACTGTAATCTTGCCATGCACTTTTAATCGCATCTTGAAGAGAGGATATTTTCTGTTACCTTAAAAAAACACATCTTAGACAAATTTCTGCAATGAATTATCTATGACAGTAAAATTAAAGGTTTGGCTCTGATTCCTCATTGGAGCGACTTCAAGGCGATTTGGCACGGAGGATCCAAATATAAAATGTCTCTTTAGTCATTTGCCTGCTTTCCCCATCATACCTGTTTGTCTAAGAACTCCCGTGTGTCCTTCTCTATGTGTCCTTCGTACAAGTTGGTGGTCAGACTCATCAGACCCATCTTCGACAGGCCGAAGTCGGTCAGCTTGATGTGGCCCATGGACGTGATCAAGAGGCTGGGAACAGAGGTGATCATGTTTATGTTCTACAACTGGATGATTTTGCAATGAAATCTGAGTTAAGTTTTCTTCTCCAACACAGAGCTACACAACATAGAAATAAGCAGCATTATGAACAACAAATCAGACATCCTGTATGTGCATGCGTTCTGCTCATTGATACGCAAGATAGATTTTTGCTCATTATGCACCTCTGCGCTTCGAGTTGAATGCTAAATCGTGCACACATCATCATGCTCTTTATAATGTGCTTGGTTGGACTAAACTGCTGCTGTGTAGGAAGCTTCACGTAGATCTTTTCATCTGAAAAACTGTTCTTGATTAGTTTCCTTCATGTCTCTGCAACATGTTATCCCTCAAACAGATACCACAGTAGATCTACAAGGTGGCTTCTCTTTAATTCTGATTTTGGTAAACCTGTCTTTGATTATTATGCACCCTAGACATAGAAAAACAGGATAGCCTTATTAATTCATTTTATTTATTTGTTATTGTAGCTTAAATCTAATTTCCATCTGCAGTTCCCTGGCAATGATAAAGTAGACACTGCCAAAGATTTTAGATATCTTGTTCAGGGATGTTTCCAGGAATATTATCACTGCTTTTACCAGCCAAAGCTGCTCTTTGTGCCCTATGTGTGCTGTTATAATGTAAATAATATGTGTGATATGTATAATGTATGTTTGCTTTTAACTAATTCATGCTGCTGCCTTACCCAGGTCGCTTAAAAGACATTACATCTCGGGAGACTTTCTGGTTAAAGAAAGCTTAAATAAAATAAATAAAACAACAACAGAGTATATGAGAAGACGTAATTAGATTTTAATTAAGCTGGTGCCAGTCCTCAGTGTGCTCATGCTGCGATACAGTGATTACAGAGCAGCTCTTATACTCTTGGTTCCTTGTCGACATTAAACTTCATAGACAAAGTATGCGTGTAACGCAAAACAACGTGTGGTTATGTTTTCACTCGGTCTTACTTGTCAGGCTTGAGGTCGCGGTGAACAATGCCATAGTTGTGTATGTACTCCAGAGCCAGGACGGTCTCTGCGAAGTACATGCGTGCCATTTCCACGGGTAGAGCCCCGATGTTCTTCAACAGGGTGGCACAGTCACCCCCTGCCAAGACAATTCATCACTTCATTGGTCTTACTACTGACATTAATAATTACCATAAATGCCCGTTGGCACCTCTCACCCCTGGCTACTGAATTTCCCTTTAAGGCTGATTAACAACATATAACTAGAACTGCATGTTTGGATACAATCCCAGTCAGTGAATTGAATTCTGTGGACTATGATAATACTGTTACTCATCCTGCACAGCATAGTCAAGGTCATATGTATGTGCCATATACATTAATATGCATTCCTGTTTCACTGGGTATATATAGTACACTGACCTATCTAGATAAACTACCTTTACAATATAGAGGAGCAGAACAGTATAGATACGCTCAAATCATGCAGTTACAAGTGCAGCAAACAAGCGTGCAATACCATCAGTTGCTCCTCATTATATTTCATTTTACTGACAGAAAAAAAATCCTAGATGCACAAAAGTCGACATGGCTAATGTCATGAAACATTCAAAACAGATGTACAGATGTGGCTCACCGATGATTTAAAAAGATCAAATTGAAGCAGGCAGAGAATATATCGAGCAAGCCTGCTTTTCTTTTTAGCCCTGCCTCGTTGTGAGGATCTGAGCACACCTCCACCGACACCATGACCACCCTGCAAACACGCATCTACGCGCAGACGGCCTCACCTTCCACGTACTCCATGACCATGCAGAGGTGTCGACGGGTTTCAAAGGAGCAGAACATGGAGACCACGAAGGGGTTCTCCGCGAAGGTGAGGATGTCTCGCTCCACAAAGGCCTGCTGGATTTGGTTCCTCAGGATCAGGTTCTGCTTGTTGATCTTCTTCATGGCGAAGCGCTGGCGCGTCTCCAGGTGGCGGACCAGGTACACAGCACTGGTGGACGGACACAGAGGCATGCAGACAGACCCCCCCCCCGTTACTCTTAATCGTGTGACCTCTGTATTGCTTGTAAAATATCCTCTGTGTATACTGCATCGCCTGAATTGGAAATTGCTCATTTGCATGTCATAACATCCTCATTAGCTGAGTGCAAATGGTCTCTATGCCCTCTACTCACCCATAAGCTCCGTTACTGATCAGCTTGATG
The DNA here is from genome assembly GCA_900302615.1 of Holocentrus rufus. Lineage (NCBI taxonomy): Eukaryota > Metazoa > Chordata > Actinopteri > Holocentriformes > Holocentridae > Holocentrus > Holocentrus rufus. Next base: position 23,561 of record OMLF01030525.1, read on the forward strand.
GTCTGGAAGTCGGCCTCTCCTGGTGGTTTCATCGCTCTGATCTTACCCTGTGGAACGACAATCACAACGCTGTAATTAATACGATCCAAAGTAACACCGCCCCAAACCAACATGGCTGCCTAAAACAAAGCCAGCTCTGCACGGTATTATTTCTAAGTTTCACTTTAGTTATCGCTGTTATCTATCAGCAAGAGGCTGCGTAATCACTCCGGTCCTGTTGGCACACTTTGCTGCTACACATTTAAACAGGGAGGGGCTGTTGAGTCGCTGCAGTTCTGTCCAGTTCCCCTCTCTCTCTCTTCTTTTTTTGTCTACTCTTGGCAGCTGGAGGCAAGCTTAATGGTAGAGGGATGCCTTATTTCGGGGCTGAGAGATTTCAAAGGGAGGGATATCCTGTTTTTTTTTCTACCGCGCACACTAATCAACACAAATGGGCTCAATTAGCTGGATGAATGCATGCGTGCCAAGTCGTTAGTGGATGAATCAGTCATTTTCAGTAAAAGCAACAAGGACCTTGGCAGTCCCGGCGCTGTCACTTTGCAAAGGAAGGAAAAGGTAGATGGATGTGGTGGGAGGAGAGACTGAGAATTATCCTGGATCTCACCTCTGTTGAGTCATCGGTTTCAGGTGTGAGCGGCCCCTCGCTGTCGTAACTATCCAGGTTTACCATCTCTGAAGGCAAGCACAGACCGGTTTGAATGATCAGATAATGTGCTTTCTTATGAGTTCATTCAGTGTGCTGTACTTTCTCTCCATTTCCCCTCTCATCTCGCTCTCTCTCACCTTCAATAGGGTCCCGGGTCAGTCCGAGCTGGCTGATGATGTAACGGGGGATGTCCGTCTTCATCAGATGTCCCTCCTTGGCGTGGTCCTCTGCTGCCTCCAGCAGATGGTAAAACTCCTCGGGATTAAACTCCTGAAAACATTCAAGGTGACACACACTGCCATATTAAAATTGCACTATGAAAGATTTTTATTTGATTTGAATATATTTTTTACCAGCATAAAGTGGTGCTGCAATAGTCCCAAACTGAGACACAGCAGATTCTTCCTGTACATTCAGCTGTTTTTGCTCAGATTCAATTCTGGTGTTGGTTCCACCTACAAGAACTGAATCTAAGGAATCTAAACTTAAGCGAAAAATACAAAATTATCTTCTAAACATATCCTCTTAAGTACTGGACTTTCCAACATCGCTGCTGTTTTGAGCCCCCAACATGTACTGCCCTGTGTAGCAACACTTGTGTGTGATATCTTATTGATCGCCATAGGGAAATCCTCTATTCATTTTCTCTCTCTAAGAAGGTCAAAGCACAGGCTCAGAAAGAGAGCAGCACTCTTCAGCAACTTCTTCAAGAGGGCTTGCCGGCACAAAGGCTCGTCCTCGAGGAGAATAATGGTCTTTATAACCGCAGGGCCAAAGATTACGTTCCTGCCACTGAATCACCAATGAAATACTGTGTAATACTGTGTGTGGAGAAAAAAAAATGGCTGCTGGTCGGAACCCAGGTACAAGCAGAATGCTCGGTAATCTCAATGCGGCGATGCGGCATGGATTAACGCTGTGCATTAGACGAGGGTGGAATTGCATCGACAGATCAATTCTCCACGTCGGCGCCTCAGCTGTCAGTCATCAATCAAGCGTCACGTCCGAGTGGCATGACTCATCCAGAGGGACGCAACACTGACATTGTTATGAAACAGAGTCACCGTGGGTTAAACACACACACACACGCACACACACACACACACGGGCATGTTCCAACTTTAAATGACAGCATGGTCACAGTCTGTCTCAGACGGACTGGAAGGCTTCCCAACAGCGGGGGGGGCGCTGCCTGGTATTAGTCGTACTGTGGCGAGGCAAATGGAATTTTAATCTAAATGCAAATGTATTCTCTAGCCAGACAGACCGGACTGGGTCTGTTACTGCGGTGCTGAGTGTTTGCTTAGTGTTTTTTTTTTTTTTTTTTTGCCCTGCTGTGTAATAAATCAGCGTGTTTAAATGTTTATAATGGGCTGGCAAATGAATATCAGCGCTCATGTTTATTTAAAGAAATGGATTGTCTCTAGTCACAAAGGCCAATGAGGGATGTGAACTGTGAAATACTCCGCGGTGAAGGACGGGGGGTTGAGCGGGGATTGTGAACACAGGAGGAGAGTAAATAATTTTGATGCTTTTTGTTTTTTGTTTTTTTTGGGGTTTTTTTGTGGTATGAAGTTCTGGGTGAAGAGTGGGGAGTTTTATCTTACCAGACACTCCAGCAGCCGGGCAGGTCGGGAGATGATGATGAGCAGCTTCTTCACCAGCTCGGTGACGAAGGCCACCTCAGAGCTCTCTGAACGCTCGTACGCCTGGAAGAGAGAGAGGAAGATATGAAGATATTCCCATAAACTATATAAAACATTTGCAGTACATGTTTCATAGTATAAACTGAAATTGAGCAACGGTGTCTTTTTGCGAGAGAGAGAGGAAAGAAGAGGCACAAGCATGAATGACTGAGGTAGAATTAGTGAAGGTGAGGTTTAGAGCTCCAAGAAAAAAAAAAGAAAACTGCGACACATTTGCATCGCAGCAGGCGCAGTGAATTTTAATCAAACTGAAGCCAGGCAAGCCACAATAATCAGAGCGATCTAATCAAGCTGTTAAAGTGGGGTTCCCGATGAAGTTCCTCGATACCTGCTATCTCCGCCGACAAATCACCGGCGCAATTAGCCTCCGTTTACCGCCGCCGCTTCGCTCTTATCTCCCGCCGAAAGCCTCACACTGCTGAATGAAATTGGACGAATCGAACCGAGTCTACCTATCAATAGCCTTCATCGCCCAGAACCCCTCTGATGTAGCCACAGCTCAGTGACAGTGAAAATGTGATTCATGTCGTCTCTGGTTGGGTTCATGGGAAATATCTTCATCATAATGTCCCATCATGTTAAGGTGCCTCAGTTAATTACTTGAGTTTTTTCTAATTGTGAATCATATTGTAGAGTCTGTCTTAGAAATGGGCCAAGATGTTTAACTGTATTGACTATATCTTACCCCAAAAATGCTATGATAATGAATAAAACAACTCTTAATTAAAGGTCTTAATTGCTCATATTGTTTGAGTCTGTGTGTTTTTACTCACATCGTTGAGCAGCTTCTCCAGGTTTTCCTGCAGCTCAAAGAAGTAGACGGTGGTGATGAGGCCCTCGCGGGCTTTGGCCAGGCAGTCCCGGGACAGCTCGGCTATCTGGTGGTGGATGAAGCTGAGGACCCCGTCGGCCAGGGGCAAAACGTTTTCCGGAGAGTAGGCCTGGATGAACTCCGCCAGCCTGCCTTCCATCTGTGCCGTGGCCTGGTGGAGAAC
>OMLF01030527.1:4110-14664 GCA_900302615.1 Holocentrus rufus
TTCTCTATTTCAAGATGCATATTATTTCAGTAAGCTCTTCTGGTAATACAGTTGTTATGCTCTTATTGTGGTTCTGAAGAGAGATGGATTTGTGGGCTTTGTTGTCTTTCAGGCGGACTGAGCGTGGACTGAATCTTGTCTTTTCTGTCTTCAGAGGTCTCCCCCCACTCTGTCCTCTCCCCCTCACAATTAAATTCTACAAATCAAATTCCTCTATTCTATCAGATCTATTGATAATTATTGCCTTACCTTGATGCTAATGTTAAATATTTGTTTTTGATTATTTGTTCTGCAACTTGTGTACAGAATAAGTCCCCATCCACTCTACCACTATGGCTTGTGCCTTATTTAATCTGTACATATGTGATTATAAAAAGTGTGTGAGTGGATCCGGATAACATTCCCTAATAAAATTGCTTTTTGCTGCAAGGCTCATCTGTTTTTTTATATGACGGCAATGCCAGATCCAAGTTATTATTTGTTATTATTCTCAAAAAAAAAAGCAAGGAGACTTCATGTTCAGTGTTGCATATAAATATAATTTATTATTAGTCTTAAAAATTCTTTCTTACACTTTGTACAATAACTTGACAGATGAAATGCAAGCAATTGCCAGGAACATCATGACAGTGCCAGAAACGGACAGGCTACATTCTCACTATACACAATAGTAATAACCATGAAGATTAAGAACAACTATGGATTGCAAAGGCTAGCGCACTGAGAATGTACATACTGTTTCAAAAGGATGCAAAGTTTGCATAGATGGCTTTACGAAAACTGGTACAACTGTCATGAAAAAATCAGATCAACCAAGAACACTTGAACAACCACAAGTGCTGCTGTGTCAAAGGAATGTCGCATTTACAATTATCACTTATTATTATGCACATAGTCGGTGTCATCATACTGTTGATGGTTTCTGTCATACATGTTAATCAGTAAACTCAGAAATAAGATTTGATATCTTCACTCTCCTCCAAAAGTCAAAGATGAATATCCCATTCAGTTCTGAACTCAAGAAATGACACTTGATATTTAGATGATCAATGTCTGTATTAAATTTAACCTCATACAATGTATGTCAATTATTTGGTAGAAGGCAATTGTATTCAGTTGCATTGGTCCTACAAAAATATACTTATATTAACAAACCACATATATCGTCCCTTTCCATCTGCCAGTCCTCTTTGTCTGATCTCTTTCATGTGGATGACATCATCTTTAAGGAAACACAAATCATCAACATCAGACATGAATTTTATTAGCTGTTTTGAAAAATGATGTGGATCTCCCGCCATGCAGGGGTGATGGACTGGTCTAGTCAGCCAATTAACCCTATAAATACACACATAAGAACATAAAAAAAAACATACAATGCAATCTAGCAAAAATATTCTAAATAATTATAAAAGACATTATGCAAGAAAAGCACTCATAACTGTAAAACAATAATAATACATAACATGAATGAAAAGCATTAATAATAGTAATGACAGCAATACGAAAACTGTAAAATGATTACATCTTAAATGTTCTGTTTATGTACATGTAATATTTTGTGGCAACAGAATGAGTCATTACTGCAAGAGTCCACTAGGAGGTGCTATGACACAGTCCAAAGTAATGAAAGAAAAAAATAGAATAATTATAACAACAAAATTTGAGAGGACACATTGCAGTAATAATGCAAAGTATTCCATAACAGCCAGCAAAAATACAAAAATGAGAGATATTTATGTATAAATAAGTGTATTATTAAATACTATGTTATCACATCTTCAACACGCACTCCTCCATGGAGTTGCCATGGAGACTGATATGGGGCAGGGAGAGTGAGAAAATGCTTCCTCTGATCCAAGCCTTGCATCTTGATCCTGTGACCTCTGGTAGCGTGTCACTGCTGAGACTCTAGTCCATGGTGGGGGACTCGTCCAAATATCCAGACAGTCCAGTCCATCCAAATATGTGGACAGCTGTTTCCAAGGAAACCGGAGCCAGAAATATCAAGTGGTACCAGAGACAGTGGAACAGCCAGAGAAAAATGATTGGCAGAGATTCCTGTTTACCCTCCAAGTTTTTACACCCTTTTTGCCAATATTTAAGTGGGTCATAGCTGAGTAGACCTAGCTGTTTTTGTGCAGTCTCCTATTCCTTCTGTCTTGAATCCTTCGGTGTCTGTGTGTGTGCACGCACACGTTCCTCCGAGTGTGTACGTGCATTTGTCAAAGTGGTGCCAAGTGACTCTCCTCCTTTCGGGCCTCCCTCCTCTCTTTTCAATCGTTTTTTTTTTTTTTTTATGTCTTCTTCCTCCCTGGAATGTCACGCTGCCTGGTGGGCAGATGTCAGTGCTCCGTCGCTGAAGGAACGAGGCTGTCATGGCGTCCCATCTCCTCCAGCACTTGGGCCAGGCGACTGAGGTTGCCGTCGGGAAAATGCTGCGCCTCCCACAAGTCCAGGATGACCCCCGTCGGGCTGGACTTGGTGGCAAAGTAGTTCAGATACCTGGGTGAACAATGGTGGGGAAGATCGGTGAGAGGGAAGTTGACTTGGTACAGGAAACTCAGCTCCACCTACGTGTGTTTGCATTTTCTGTGCGAGCACTGATTCGTATGAGGGGCTGGTCCGAGCGACTCCCCTACACGTCCCCTGCTTCCCTTCATACTCTGTCAGTGGTCTTGTCTGTCTGCAGCTGCTGCTTGTGATAAGGCCGCCCCACTGAGCCGGGAGCTTATGAATGGACACACAATTTACCCCCCTCTTTTCTTCTATCTCTCTGTCTTTCTCTGTCTCTTGATTCAATTCAATTCAGTTCAATTTAGTTCAATACAATTCAGTTCAATCCAGCTGGTTATCTACTGTGTTTCCTTATGCAGTCACCTTGCCTTTGTTGCCCAATGTATGAAAAACAAATAGGTCAGCGCATTGTCAAGCTAAAACCCCACATTATTTTTTCTTGCAGCTGTTAAAGGGAACTCTCTGAGGGGCGGAGGGATTGTTAAACTTGTGTATAATTAAGGTATTCTGTCAAAGTAAGTCACTATTTTTTCTTATATCTCCCTTTGATGATACAATCAACAAAGCTCAATGATGCCCTGCTTCTGCCACTTTTCTTTGTTCTTTCTCTGTCAATGTTTGTACAGTATACATTTCGTATATACAACGTATACACACAGCCCTATTCCCATACATACCTGTCAAGATTGAGTTTATGGGCCAGCATCCTCCAGTCGTTGCCCCTGGTCTGCGGTGCATCCAGGCTGCCACACAACTTTTGTCGGATGGAGACGGGGATGCGGAAGGCACTGGGCCCCACCAGGCTGGTGATGTTACTGGCTGGGTCCAGCAGAGACGTGTCAATGCTCTGAGTGTCCTGGTAAGGGAGGGAGAGACACGCTTAACTTAGCACCAGAACACAACTTCGTCCCGGCTGAGGGCTGGATGAACCTAATTTAACATGATCTCACATCTCCACGGCTTACGTTCTTTCCTTTTGTCCTCAGCCTTCAGTCATGGTTGGTCAGATCAAATTTAGCTCAAATGGGGTTTTAGCACAGAGCATTTCTGCTACAGGTTCTGTGGCAAGAGAAAATCCCTCATTTGATTGCCATTAATTCATTGCAGCACGTTCAGCGCCTTTCAAGTATATCGCAGCTGAAGGAACAAGTGCTCTAGGTCTGGCTACAAAAACCAAAAGGAAGACGCAGAGACAAATGAACCAAAGCGAGGCAGGGACGCAGCTTTCAGCGGATGTACTGTAATTCATCTCATTACTGAGCACAAAGCCCGAGTGCTTCTCCATCCCTCAAGCTCTATTCTCCAGGCCAGCTGGCCTTTGTGAAGCTACCGCAGCACAACTGAAAGGTGATTATTCCCCCTCTGCTCCGCTCCGCTCTGCATGGGCCTATCATGGGCAGGACGAGATGAAAGCTGCAGGTCAAGGTCAAGACTCCCTGTCTTCCTTCCTATCTGCCTGTGCGAACATGGCAATAAGAAGCCGGGGAAACGGGAGAGGGTAAACTCATTTTAGCCCCTCACACAACAGAGCGAGAGGGCAAGCAAGAGGTGATGTATTAGCCTCACATCAAATGAACAGAGCTCTGAATTATCTCTGCAGGCAAACAAAATTCACACTGAAAAAAAAGAAAGACTTAACAGTCATCCTTGGGAACATTTTCATACAAATTTGGTGCACTGCCATGATGTTCATATCTAGACAAGGTGAATCATCACTTAATGCCAGGGGTTCCCTAGTAAAAATAAAATACACTTAAGTGTACTTAAAATATATTAAGAGTGGTAGTAAGTGCACTTAAAGCACATTAATATTTACATACTAAATTTAAATATGAAAAGGTGTATTTATGCAACATAATTGAAAATATGATTTGACATACTCAAAGCTGACTTTAAGTAAATGAGGAAGGATTTGAAAAGTATGCTGTACTTATATAAGTACATTTAAAGAATCCCAAAAGAGTACAGTAAAGTGTATTCAGTACATCTTCAGTACATATTAAATACCATTTAACTGTGACTTAAATACATTAAGTATAAAAAGTATGTTGAAAATAATGCATTAACCATTAGTGCTTGTACAAGTATACTTAGTAAACTTAAATAAAGTGTATTAAAATATATTATTTTTTCACCTGTATTTTCAAACTTTTTTATATTCTGAAACCCCAGGCTAACTTTCAATAAGACATGGATCCCCATTTGAAGTGAGTTAATGAGTTAAATTATATAGAAATAAACTATTCCTCATTTAGCTGAGCACCACCTGGAAGCCCCTCGAGGACCCTTTGTGATTCCTGGGACCCCACTTTTAAGATCGCTGCTTTACGCTATCATAAATCAAAGTTTGAACTACAGTAGATTTAGCCAAGAAGCCATCCGACCCCGCTGTACCTCTGAGAGAGTGGTGTCCAGCTGGAAAATCTGTCCTTCTCCCTCCACCTGGCGCACGCACAGCTTGCAGGCCAGGTCCACAGTGCTGGGACAGAACCGCTCCAGGGTAAAGCTACAGTGGAGGTTCCTCTGAGAACCGTTCCAGACTTGCTGAAAGGAAAGCTCCTGCCAACACCGCCAGAGAAGCGAGGAGGGAACATGGGTTACTCAGCTGTCAGGAAGTAGCCGGTGACACTGTACTGTAAATACATGATGACTTTTTTTACCTGGTACTTGGCTAATAGTTTGCTCTTCCACAGCGTGTGGGGGATGTCATGGATGGAAAGTCTCAGGTTGTTGGTGCTATCTTTAAAGTTGAGGGTCTTTGGTTCATCCAGCAACTTCCCACCCATCTGCTTCTCCATCTGCAGGACTTCCTAAATACACAAACACACTCATCAAGATTAATGCACACCAATACAATATAATACTATGCATGCCGATCTCCAGAAGGGCTTTGAAATCTCCTTTTTTTTTTACTCTTTACTCTCTCTTTCGCTTACTTTGCTGCTGAAAAGTGTTGCTGTAGCCACTTGTGGAATTTGGAGCTGATATAAAAGGAGATTTACAAATCAAATGTACCATTTTTTTTGCATATTACTATTCAAGGCATTCTCTGCAGGCTTTATGAAGTGAGCCTGGACCAGCTACCTGAAACCGTCCCGCATGTCCGTCCAGCTAGATCACTATCACTTCTCATTACCCACTCCCAAACTTAATAACGTGTACAATATTCCCTCCAAATGTAATAATCCTTCCTTATCTCTCTTCCATGTGGGCGTGCGGAGGTATTAAACACAGTTGAGGTGAGGAGATGACAGTAGAGGAGGGGGATAAATATGGTTCATATTTGTGATGGCACAGCAGCTACGTTTCTCCAGGAGCAGCTTGGCAATGGAGATTTTATTCAAATGCATGCGCCTTTCTCTCCTTATTGCGGCACACAAACACAAAGACTTCCGATTCTGCCTCCCACATGTCATCTGCTGGTTACGCCTACTCACACACACACACACACACACACTAACAACTGAGTCAAAAAGACAAACTCACAAACATTATTAATCCTTACAAATATATTTTCTTTCTGCTACATCACCTTTAACTCTTCATTATAAGCATGCAGACACAAGCTTGAATACATCCTTGTGCCTACACACACACACACACACACACAAACACAGTCTGTCGTGCTTACCTTCAGCGCGTCCTGCGTGTCGTCCAGGCAGTAGACTCTGATGTGGTACTCCATGGCAGGACAGGTGACGGGGCCAAAGATGGCGAGTTTGAGGCGCTTGGTGGTGGCGGCGCTGAGAGACTGGCCCACAAGGCAGTAGGTACCAAGGGTCTCTGTCAGGATGTGACAGGCCTCGTCATCCATTTGGATGTAGCACGGTGTGGTGAAATTTTCCTCTCCTACCACCACCACATCCTAGAGCGCGGAGAAGAAGAGGGGAAAAAAAAAAATGGAAATGAGTGTGACAGAAAGCAAAGAAGAGTTGAAGGATTTGAGTGTAACCTCATCTGCGTGACAGTGCCACCAAATGATGGCAGCGTTTGGGTACTGAGGCCCTGATCTGAGGGGAGTGCTATGCATCAGCGTGTGGGAAAAGCAATAATAAGTAGATAGGTCCTCTTCTGCACCCGATTTACCAATACCTCTCATGCAAATGAGGCCGCTGCAAATTTGGTGCTCCAGGTGACTTGAATTGCACCAGGAACACGACAACGAGTGAAATGAGGAGAGAGGGATGGTATTTTTGGGAAAAAAAAAATTAAAAGTAGACATTGAGCAGCATGCCTAATGTGACAATAGAGATTATAGACCAAAAGCTGCCTCCTGCCTCCCTCTTCCTAAATTGAATTATATATTTTTATCTTTTTGGCAGGTTGGCATATATATACTGCATGTATGTATGTATGTTTGTATGAAGGTATACACAAAATTATACACCAGTAATCCAAAAGGTTATTTATCGCATTACCCATTTTTGCACATGACACTCTATATGGATATAAATGAGGTCAAAATTAAGAGAATTCCGTTTCACAGTTCCTTCTATTGTAAATAAATGTGCAGCTGATTAGAAAATTATTAAAATCAGAGATGTTTATTATTAAGTTTCAAAATGCATTCAGTTGATGGTGAGGTCCTTGCTCAAGAAAGTGGATTTTCCTCTCCTAACTTCGACCAACGCAGGGAGCATTCGGCAGGTTAAAATTTAACTGAATCTGCTGTGCGCCACCTGAGCTTGTCGTTTCTGTTCCAGGGCTGCAAACTGCCTCCTTCAACTCATATTCCCCCAACCTCAAAATTAGTGCCTTGGCTCGATAACAGCTCAGAGGATTCTCCCCTGCCTCATATCATCTGAGCGCTGCAAGAGAAGAGTCTTATCAACAGCAGTGAGGAAACCTAGAGGCGGTGCTCTGGCGACCTGGTGTTTGAACACAACACAAAGCTTTAACCTCTTTTACTTTCTTCAGCCCGCTGTAGCTGACAAGGCGAGGGCCAATCCAGGCCAGGTGAGCTGAGGCAAGCTCAACACGGCCAGGGGGAGGTCGGCAGGTCTTCTGGGGACGTCTCTGGCACACAATACACCATTGCTGTAGATGTTACTAATGTAAAATAATCACAGTCTTGCTGGTGACCCTTGACTCAGCTGCAGTAAGGCAGTGGCTGGACCGATCTCAGCTGAGTTAGTCAGTCTGTGGGGTAGGCAGACCTGTTGCACTCACTGGGAGAGGGCATTGTCTTTATTTCTGTAATCACTTGCTGACGGGCAGAACCAACCACTTCATGTTGGATCTGGGCCTCAAGGAAGTCCCAACTGGGCAGGGTCTGGTACTGATGGGCCCTTATACCAGTGATGTAGGGTACACAGTTCAGATCATTTCTTCCTTTAAGTCAGCTGTTGGACTAATGGATCCCATGTAACACCAGGAATAGCTTCAAGGCTGAAAATGCTGTTTTTATGCTCCATCCACACTACACTGGCACCCTTGCTAGTATTTTCAGATTGTTTTCCAAAAGCCCACAATCCATACTGCAATGCTCCAAAATACTTAATGTGGGAAGAAGCCAAAATGGTGAAAAAAAAGAGATGCTTTTTCAAATTTACCTGCCTGAGTGTGGAAATAGCCTGAATCTTATGTCCCAACAAAGGTGTTGAACTAGCAGGAGTGTGACCGGAGCCATTTAGCACATTAGTGGAGTCTGTCCACAGTGTGACTTGGGGGATGGGCAGCGTCAGTTCAGTGGTGTGAACCTTTGCCAGCTGCGTTCCTGTCTGCGTGGCACAGAGCTCATGACATGGGACAGTCTGCTGCTTTTCTGGACATCAGGCCGGCTCTGTGTTAACCCCAGTCCTGCACTGTCTGACCTGGCATCAGATGCCAGGTCAGAAGTTTATTAAGTTTGTCCGCAAGGACTTTGGCCTCGGCCTCGTAAACTCCCTCATATCCTTCCTGGTCTGTCTCCAGGAGGGCTTCACAGGGTTTTATGTGCTTTTACGGTGCAAATGTGGTGCAGGAAAGCGCTGCAGGTGTAGTGCTGAAGGGAAGGACCTTCAGTTCACACGTGCTGCAGGGCTCCACACGCTTCAGGTTTTTCCAGAGGAATGTGAGGAGCGGTTGGTCTTCTGGGAGAAGTCGAACCTGGTGGAACATCCTCCAAATGTTGCTGCTAATTGCAACAGAGTGTTCACTAAATCTTAAAAGACTGCATAACACTGTAATGAGCAATTAACCATCTACAAGGAACGAAATCCAAAGTGCCCTAAAAAAAATATGCACAACAACAGCATGGCAATGAAGACACAACAGCAGTACAGCAAATAATTCATTTTACTAGCTCCTATATGCTAGTTTAAACTCACTCGACACATGGGCAACTTGGAAGCGGTGCAGCTAAAGAACTAATTTCCTCCCAACAAATCACTTTTATAGATGCACACACACAACCTCAAGTAGAGAGTGAAAGTCAAACAGACTTTCTTAGGTGGTTCTCCACACCTAAAGACACGATGACACCGCTGAGGAGACACTGTGGCAGTCAGGGTGATCTGGACCGCTGATTGGCTGTCCGTCCAGGGTGAGCGAGGCTCTACTTAAGGGGGGAGAGAGAGAGTGAGGGATTGGGAATTCTAGGGGGAACGTCTGACCGAGGGTGACCGCCTTTTTCACTCCACCATTGTGTGTATGAGCTAATGGGAGAATGAGTATCCAGGCCATTTGTAGTTGACCCCTGTAATAGTGCTCATGCCAGGACATATTTCTCTTTCATTATGGGCGTCTGGGCTAAGGAGGCTTAGGCTGCTCTCTCTCTCTCTCTCTCTCTTACTATCTGTCTCTCATCCCCTCTCTTGATCTCTCCTCATCTTGCTCTCTCTCTCTCTCTCTCTCTCTCTCTCTCTCTCTCTCTTGCTCTCTCTCTCCCTATATGTCTCTGCATTAGTCTCTCTCTCTCTATAATCCTAACACTCCTGTGAGCAGCACATTGGCATTAATTCAGCCCATTATGAGAGACAGAAGAGGAATTACAGTATTTTATTGTGAGCTAGGCCGTTTAACAGCAGTATTATGGCTGATCATTAGACTCTTTAACTGCTCCTGTGGGATGGCACTAGGGCTCCTTATCCGGAGGATAATTACAACTTACAGTGGAAAAGTAGGCTTCTGCCTCACACACACACGAGGGCGAGCGTACACAATCAAACATCTAAACGCCTGCACACACACAGACACGTGCGCAAATTTATTTACAATTTTCTCGCGGCTTTCATCGGCGAAGATTTCTTAGTGTAGCATAGGAGGATAAATCTTCGTAAGGGAATTACTGCTGGAGAAATCCCCACATGCTCCTCATTATGACCTGTTGTCTTTATTGTCGTCACACCACCATGTTTCCCTCATGTCGCTGTGTGTGTGTGTGTGTGTGTGTGTGGGTAGATGGGGTGTTAGGGCGTAGGGGGGCTCATGAATGCCTGGAAACGTTACAGTGTAATTAATGATTATTCACGCTGGGTGATGATGATAATATAAACAAATATTTGCACATTATAAGTTTCTCCAAACAAGTGCCTGACTCCCCTCCTCTCTCTTTTGTTCCCACCGCGGTGATGAGGACAGATGCTGTCAAATTAAGCAATATTTCACACTAACACACATATGTCTCCGTGTTTGGCCTTAGCAGGAAGAGAGGCCCATATGCAGCTGGGTGCCATCACCTTGGATATAACTATACGCATTTCTGGCAGGTCGGAGATATAATCAATAGTTATTTCTCCCCTAAAATACTCAGTTTACGCTGAGCTTTATTGGCTGCTCTCAAGCAATTCATCAAAGTCACAATGGCATGCGGGCAGATTTACTGTGGTCTGTATGCCACAGGATTACATCAGAGGCAGAGATTGTGCTATTCGAGTCACTGTTCAATGACGAGCTGACAGAAGGCCCTATATCGTATACGGGCGGTTGCTAAGTAGCTGGATCCCGATAATAGTGTCTCAGCTGGAAGAAAGGAAATGGAAAAATCAACCGGCCTGGTCTTTGGTGGGGAGCAGCCTCTGGAAGACACATGGAACAAAAACGATCAATTGAGACGCG
>OMLF01030528.1:5507-26324 GCA_900302615.1 Holocentrus rufus
TGGAACAGGTGTATGTGTGTGTGTGTGTGTGCGTGTGTGTGTGTGTGTGTGTGTGTGCTTCTGCGGGAGCATGCATGGTTGTGTCTGTGGCCTGGCAGGCACTGGATTGCTTTACCTGTTGGATTGATGGAGGGGTGGATGGATAATATGGATAATATAATTACACTTAGACTTATGATACATTTACACATACAGGCTTTTAAAGTAATTCAAGCCATTGAATACAGTCAATATTTCTTATGTCCCATTTACATTCTGAGCAACAACAGGATGAAACTGATATCATCCCCTCTCCTTCTCTCTTTCTGTCTCTCTCTGTAGTCGTGTTGGGTTTTATGTCAGCACCTTCCAGAGTTTGGCTGGCTTTGAGGAGAAGTTCCACAAGGAAATGGGCCGGGTGAGACTAGCACTGTATACAAACTTAGTGCTCATTTAGATTTAGAGGAGACAAAAAAACTGAGAGTATTTGCAATAACAGATGATGGAAAATGTTGATGGTGTCAGTTTTAACTGAAACAACAAAAATGTAACATTGGATGTATTTAAAGGTCTTGCTTCCCTCCATGGCTGAATTTAATACTCAGTGTGTAGCCTGCTACCTTCAGCTCTTCATTTTATGAGCACAACAAAAATAGAACCCAGCCTGACAGGGGATTTTCAGTGACTTTAATACAAGATTATCCTGTGTATTACTTTTTTAGTTGCGGGTTGTAATGCCTTTTCTCTGCATTTGGATGTGCCGGTGTGAACTAGTTGTAACTGCTAAGGCATGCTAGGCAGCACATGCCAGGCCAGTTCAACTGATAATGATACTTTGCAAGACAAGAAACATAAATGATAATCTGTGCCACATGATATAGGGGTTGCAAGACTAGTTTATTAGGATAATCTGCTGTATTTAATGAATGGGTGAAGACACTACTTTTTAAATTAAGATATTAGGTGAAGTTGAAGTTATAATGGTGTTTATATAATGGCTGACCTCCCTCTTCTTCTCCTTTCAGTTGGATCAGGATTTGTATGACGTCTTGTTGAATTTGGAGGGAACAGAAACAACAGGCAGGTTAGTAAGAAATGCAATTAAACAATTATCACCATTCATTTAAAGTAAACACTTTCTACTGCTGGGTGCCACATCTTTATGATTACATGTAAGCTGTGTCCCTGACAATGGGTGAGAGAAAAATATCAGTTCATTCAATATTTATTTTATAATTTAGAAATTGATTAGGTACCTATTGAACTTTTTAACTCAAGTATCAAAGCTAAACAAAGTATATATTATGAGAACAGCAGTGCTATCCATGATGAACTATACTGTAATGATGTGTTAAAGTAGTTATTCTATTTTATGTTAGACAGGCAGACTCTTAACTTTATAGAACTTAACTGTCGACAGTGCTAAACCAACCATAATTACAATTCATATCTTTTTCTCAAGAATATATGTAACTAAAAACCTAGTTATTCCAGTTCCATTGTTTGTTTGTTTTTTTTTAATTTCAAACATCCGTGTGGGTCTACTGAAAATTGCTGCTTTGTGTTTGAAATCACACTCTTTGGGAGATATAAATCTCATCAATCAGCGCTGATGGTTAGTTGTCTTAGCCCACAAAGCAAACACTTGCCGTGTCGTGTCTCTATGGTCTTTTCTAGACTTGGGCTAAAAGAAACATTTTCCAAGATGGATGCAAATATTTGAACCTCTTAAGGGTGCAAGATTTATGTTGCTTGATGAATGTAATGAGCATCACCAAAAGCTAAAATAGCAGTTGCAGTATGAGCAAATTAAGTGGTCAGGTTATTTTCAAAGCTCTCATTTATTTTCCTCGTTAGTCGGTTTGATGCAAGCCAAGAGCTACAAAACTCACACAACTTAAGTCTTTGGTTTGAGGCCTACAGATGTAGCAATCATAGAAGTACCACTTTTTATTGCCAACCCTGCATCCCACAAGGTTGCCCAACTTTTTTTCCCCCCCTTTCACGTTTTAGGTGGCACACAAAAAAGTCTTGCACTTCTCTATTTTTCTGAGACACATTTTTTTTGGACCGTTTTTGACAGTTTGTGTAAAATGTTGTTTTAACCTTTAAATAAGTTACTTCTGCAGCAGTGCAAGAAAATTCAATATAGATGCACAAAAGGAGACACTCTGTTTGCTGACATTATAGCAGAATATCTACTTTTATTTATCTGAATAGTGTAGCTGTATCAACATAATCCAAGTCCATAAATAATAATAATAAAAGACTTGCAGGAATAAAGCTCTGAGACAAATGAAATGGCATGCATTAACCTGAAGCCACCCCTGACCCCACCTTGCAGAAAGACAGGTAACCGTGGTGCCTCGTCATCGGGAGCGGGCAGGAGGTAAACTACAGCAACAGTGGTAACCATGGTGACAAAACTCTTGTCTGTCTGTCTGACTGACTTGTCTGTCCAACTGTCTGTCCATCAGTCAGTCTGCAGGCTTGGGAGAGTTCAGGGAGGACTTGTGCTTGGTTGTTGGTCCAATAAGTTCACAGACACACTGAGGAGTGTTTAGTATGGGCGCTCAGAGTTGTAGATATACAAGGGCGAAGCAATCTTGTTTTCTTAAAGCTGCACTAGGCAAGATTTTTATGTAGGAATACCAGTGGTGGGAAAAGAATTCAAACCCTTAAAAACAGGAATACCATAATGGAAAACCTCTCCAATAATATTAAAAAAATACTCCCATTTTAACTTAATTAAATGTATATAAGTATTAGCAGTAAAATGAACATTGATTTTTTTCTCAAAGTTAAGCAGTATTTCCAGCTTTACCACCATACTGTCTATAAGTAAATGTGAAATAATGCTGAAAAACACCCATGATCAGCTTGTGTCTCCTCTGCTTCCCTCTGCCTCTCTGCTTCTCTCTCCTTGCTCTGTGTTCATCGATCTGTTGCACACATCGCTGTACTTCGTTTTATGTTGCCTAAATTAGGTCGGCCAACAGAATAGTCCCCGTTGATTCAAAAATCTGGATTTTGGGTAGCCATAGTCTGTCACTTCCAAGTTAAAAAACATGAATATTCTCCATCTGTGTATGGAGACGTGGCCTTGAGTCCCTTTAAAAGCAAGTACCCAGGGAACATTAGTTAGCATGGAATATATATTATAAGACATTATAACATGTTACATGATTTAATTTAATTTGACATCTTTTTAAGAAATGCGGCTGCACTTGTAATATGCTTGGAATGTCATAAAATTTGTAATATTTTGTCTTGACTGCTCTTGATAGGATTTAGACTCAATCAGATGATACTGATAATTTGTGATATATTTTTTTTAGTAATTGTTTTTATTTGAAATAAGTTGCACATGGTAGCTTTAAGAGCAAAAAACAAGTCATCTAGCACTCCATCTGAGGGAAGCCTCTCTTTTTCCTGGTAAACATGAGCGTGGTGCATCATGTCACAGCGTCACGTTTGATTTGATTTCTGGGTATTTAAGTGTACATTTTCTCAAAAAGTTTCCCTCCCGCTACCAGTTGGAGCCATCAACATGCAAAGTTGCCTAGTGTAGCTTTAACGGTGCGACCCTCTGCAATCTTGTGCACTGCACCTCTGTATGTGCCAAACCTTTTAAATATCTACAACTCTGAGGTTTATTCTGGCAGCTTCAGATTATTTTCTCAGTGACAGCGAATGCCTCTATCACTGCTCGCTTGTGACAAACTCCAGGAGGCACAGACAGAGCCTGCTTGCATGGGATGGAGGGAAGGAAGGAGGGCGGTGGGGTCTCACTTTTCTTGCATGACAGCGCTTGCAACGACAACTTCTCTCCGCTTGGACTCTTGTAGAGCATGCCCAGTAATAATCTAGTGGCTTCCTTCCTCCTTTCCCTCTTACTTTGGTATCTCTTTCAGCTTCTCTCTGCCGTCTTTGCTGCCTCTCTCCCCTTGTTTGCCACCCCTTGTTACTTTCTCTTTAATCTGCCTCCCTCGCGTGTTTCCTCTCTCCCTCTCCCCCTCTCTCTCCCTCTCTCGCTCTCTCTCTTTAACTGCATTTTTATCTCCCTTTACCACTCTCTTCTCCTCTCTCTCACTGTCTCACCCTCTCTCTCTCCTCCCCCCCTTCTCTTTTTGTCTCTCAGTGTCAAAGAAGCATCAAATCACACTCTCAGGCCAGGCGGTCCACCCCCCATCCCCAAGTCTCCATCCAAGGTAGACACACACACCCACACACATCCCTAAAAACACACACATTCCTTCCTGCACGTGGAATGATTTTTATTCATTATTTAACGGTTGTTTCTGATGTTTTCTGTCCCAGCTGAAGCCAGCAGTGCCTCCTCCCCCCAAGGTGACCCCTTCCAAGGAGCTCAAGACAGAGAACATCATTAACCTGTTTGATGCCGCCGCTACACCTGATATCAGCGTCACTTCCCCTACACAGGTCAGTGTACTGCAGCTGGCTTTAAACAGTGGAACAGCCCTTTAACTCTCCCCTGTCCTCTCCTGCACAGGTCAGAGCCTTTAGTTGTTCCTTCCTCTGGCCTGCTCTTCCTCCTCCTCATAGTCCCCTTTCTCTATTCTATTCTCAATTCTATTCTATTCTATTCTATTCTGTTCTGCTCTGCTCTGCTCTGCTCTGTTCTGTTCTTTTCTGTCTTCTTCTGTATTCTTTCATCTTCTCAATTATACTCTGCTCTGCTGAGACTCTTCCCTTCTCTTCTCTTCTCTTCTCTTCTCTTCTCTTCCACTCTATCCTTCCACTCCTGTTGCGCCCTGTAAGTCAATGAGCCCTCCCTGTCCCTGTTGTTGTCAGTTTGACAGTCCTGCAGTGAGCAACCTATTGGACATGGACCTGGACTCTCTCAGTGCAGCAACCAAACCCTCCACGGCAGCACAGGTGGATGATTCATGGCATGAACATATAGACTGTAGAGACCTTACACTGCAAAAAATGACAAGTTTCACAAGTGATTTTGTGTTATATTCACAAAGGTTTTATCTTGTTTTTAAGCTCATTTCATGAAATTTTAACTGAAATTAATTTACTGTACCAACCCGTTGTGTTGTTACTGGTATCAAGAACTTCTCGATTTCCACTGCAAGACATGATTATGATTTAAAGCTATGATCTAAAGAGGCAATCATGACAACCACTGCATTACCTGCCAGTTGCCAGTGCAGTAATATGACTTAAAATGTCTTGAAATAAGCTTGATAGGTCTGGATACAAGACGGAATCACTTGCTGAGCTTGCCATAGTTTGCAGTTCTACCTGCTCTGCTTCTGTCCAGTTTACCAAACAGCAGGCGGATGGTGGCATGACGAAGTGTAGAAACTTGCTTTTTCTTGTGACCACCTCTTTCTGCTTCAGCACAATCAACAGGTGGATTGCGGCATGAATTATAAACGAATAGACCTGCTGTGCTCTCACTACTTTCTCTACAGGCAGGGGCTAAAGGACAAGCAAATTTGGTTTTAAGTATTGAAATGGCTTGGCCCGTGTTTGGTTTGTCCTGAAAGGGGACATATCACTTGTAAGATGAGATAAAGCACTCCTCGTGTTATTTGAAGTACTCAGCTACTGTTTGATCCAGGTCTGCTACTCACCTTCAGTCTATGCTTCAGAGGTGGATGGAGGTTATATTTACATGGTGATAAACAAGTAAATGACAGGTATTTTAGGTCTGTCTTGTCATATTTCACTCACATATGGTTAACCACGTCAACCATGACAGCTGTAATTGAAATGTGCCTGCAGTTGAAGCCTCCTTGGCAACCAGGCAGCAGCCAAGATTAATGAGTGTATGAGTCACACATGCATTCATCAGGTTACAGTAACCCAGTGATGCTCCCTCTCCTCAGGACGCACAGCCTTGATGGTTTTCAGTCTAGTCAGGGAATAATACAGCTGGGATTTAAAGCTGCAATAATTAAAATCACAAGAATGAGGGCACTTTAAATTCAACTGAAAAAAAGTAGAGCGTGCACATTATTTATGATTGAGTCAGGCCGACAGTGAGACCCAAGTAGACTCAACCATCAAAGTAAATGGTTTTCCATGTTTTTGACAGTTGAGTCTAAACTTACTTAAATTGACCCTCAGCAATTTTGATTATTGCAGTTTTAAGGAGGCTGCTACTTGGTAGGATAGAGAATCATATCATATAATCATATTATATAAAATGTTCATATGTAGTAATAGCAGCAGGAATAGTAATAGTAGCAGTAATTGTGACAGTACAGCAATATATGAGTTACATACAGAGTATTTGTTTTCTATCACTAGAGAAAAAAGGCCAAGCAGAAATCTTAAAAGAAGATTCAAGAATTCTGTACCTTCTGAAATTTTGAGTGTGGTTGCTGTTCCCTCGAGCTAAAGTATTTGTAATTCTGTCCCAGCCAAAGATTTATATAAGTGAGAGCTCTGGTCACGACTCAGACGTCTTCAGTATAACCCACCACACTTAAAGTGGATGGCATGAAATGGCATGGGTGTCTACTCAAACAAGCAATTTAATCTTTTTTGAGTCTTTCTTTTAATCTTTTCTCTAAGTGTATCTGAGAGCCAGTTTCACTTGCCACATTAAGCTTTTTGAAACAAAAGACATCATCTTTGCACTACACCCTCACCTCAAGATAATGTCCTTTGTTTAAAGTCTTAATGCAAGTGGAAATCTTTTGCCTCATTGGATTTTTTTAATGGTTTTGAAATTGAATGAATAAAAATGAATACAAATCAAAATTTTTGTTGAAACAGACACTCAAATTCTGCAGTGCATCATTTATATACAGTCTATTCACACTACAGGTGGATGACGTGTGCTCTCTAGATTTTCGACAGCAGTCACCCTTTACAACTTTTATCACTTCTTACTTTCTACTTCAATTTTAACCAAGCATTGCTCGTTCATACCTTTGCTCTGCTGAAGATCTACTGCTATGAGCTTGCAGGTTTAGAGCATGGGACCTGCACTGGAAATGTTTGAGTGAATGCAATAGCCATAGACTAACTTTTAGAAGGGTTTGCCACGTCAGTTCATGTTCAGTTCATGGTCGTTCTTCTCATTCTATTGCTTTGTTTTCCACAGCCTGCAAACTGGGACTCATGGGTAAGCATCTTCATTCCCATCCTCAAAAAGTTTCATCATTAACATCACCTTTATCATCATAGTCTTATTTGTCTTCATAATGATCATTTCAGTTGTCATCATCTACATTAACTGCATATGTAGGCATTATAAAAGTCATACCCTTCATATGCTTGCTACTCTCAGAATGAACTGTTCAGAAAGTCCTGCATTTCGAATGGCAAGTATGGGTAGGGACTTCTATAATGGCCACTACTGTATGTGAATAAGCTTTTCCAGTCATTCATCTCGGTAATCTGTCTGTCCCAAATCTGTTTGTGCCTTAGCAATGTCTTTGTGTCCAGTGCTTGATGTGATAACAGCACTATTGTGTGAAGAGGTTGTTGTATTACAGCACAAATAGAGCTTGGGAATGAGCCAGAGTCAATTCGGTTTCAGATCAATATTCTCGACACTGTAAAATAATAATATTAATGGTGTCTTCTATTCAGTCCACTCTATCTGTTCTATCTCTGTCTCTTTTTCTATATGTGCAAATGTATCCTTATATATGTAGAAGCTAAGCCTATATGGGACTGATTGAAAGACACCGCATCCATAAAATAATCATAAGCAAATTTGTAATTGGTATGTTTAATACAAATTTAACCGAAAATCTCAAGCATTGACTGATTTGTAACTGAATTGACCTCAGTGATGTTTGACGTGCTTTCTTTCTGTTTCCCCTGTCTCCCTGTATGTTCACATGTTTCACTGATATGACATGTACCCTTTACATGTTAGCTACATGTTACATGTGACACACAGGGAACAATTAACTGACTGTTTTCAAATTTCAGTGAAGTTGCTCATGAAAGCTGAAAGAATACCTGTTTGCAGTGATTTGCTTTCACTTGTTTTGTCGCTATGCATCATTTTATGTCCCCAGTGGGCTTAAACAGAATGCTCTCCAGGAAGCATAAACCTGGCTTGTAGCAAAACGGATGCAAATATTTGCAGTGACTTCAAGTGAAAGCAAACCATCAACTCATTTGTGGTTTGAGGACAGAAATGCGGCAGGTAAGCTGATCTCCAAACTCCAAGATACTCAGAGCTAGTGGGCAACTTCACACAGCATTGGTTTCAGGTTGGCCATCTGACCATCAACAAACCTTTTTTGTCCATCCCTTTTGCTGTAAGAGAGATGTGTCTCAAAATAATACAGTTTTTACTGTATTAAAGCTTAAGGAAAAGCAATGACAGCTCAGAAAGGAGGGACACTTCTACTCTTACAAAGCACCCTTCTTCTTTCTCCATCTGAATATAAGCTGGGGAATTTAAACCATGCCTGCCAACCACACACAGAAGAACCAACATCTATCTTCTGATGGGAAAAGCCTGACAACTTTTGCTTTATTCTGCCTTTTATTGCCACCCCTCCTCCTCATCTGTGTTTTAATTTGATTTGAACCTCCTCTCCGACAATCATTTAATCTTCTGCATCAACCTACCTACCTGTCATGATGATGACTTGCTGGCATCTGCTGTGGAACTCTTCCCATGGGTGTCCACGGCATCTGTCATGGCCCTGTTTCTGCTCATACATTGTTAACCTGCCCCGTGTGCCCCATATGCCCTGGCATATAATTATCATTTATCTAAATATCCCTTGACTCCAACCCCTAAATTCCTTATCCATTTAAAACCTCTTAATTTTTGAATCCCTGAACCTTTGCCCTTGTCTGCTATTGTGGTCAACCTTTACCCCTTAAATACCCTTGTAACCCCTTACCAACTTCCTAATGCCTTGCATCATAAACTTTTGACTTCACCCTTAACTATTAAACTCCCTGAATCTCGACCCTTGCCCACAATTCTGCTTATACCTTGCCCAAACATTCCCATTAAAATCCGTTCTACTCCAAATCCTGCCAAATGAACCCATTTGCCTATTAAAATGCGTAACCATTGATCTTGCCAATATATATCCCTTATATTTCACCTCTCCGTCCCCTATAATTTCCTCAACCATTTGAATTGTGAACCCCTTGACCTTAACTTGACTCCTTGAAACCTGACCCTTGCCCCTCAGCCTGAGGACAGCGATACCCAGCAAGAGGAGAACGAGCAGCCCTCTCAGCAGTACTATGACCCTGTAACTGCTGCTGCAGAAGGCTGGGGGGACGATGGCTCGCAGCCCGTCCGCTACGACCCAGTAGCTGCTGCCCAAGAGGGCTGGGGGGATGACGGAAGCCAGCCAGTTCGTTACGACCCAGTAGCTGCTGCCCAAGAGGGTTGGGGGGATGATGGGAGCCAGCCAGCTCGTTATGACCCAGTGGCTGCGGCTCAGGAAAGCTGGGGCGATGATGAGAGCCAGCCTGTTGAAGAAGTGCCCCCCGCAGAGGATGAAACACCTGCTGCCGAGGCTCCCACAGAGGCCACTGAGGAAGAAGCCCCCAAAGATGAAGCTACAGTGGATAATGAAGAGGGTCAGGTAACCAAGGAGAGAAAAAAAGGAGAGATGCATCTGGACGAAATGGGTGGATGCATCGACTCTTGAGGAAAAAAGGATTGGGAAGGCAGGGAAGGGGTAATGAAGAAAAGAAGTGATGGAAAGATGTATTATGAGTGAAATGGGGAATGAAGGAAAATTTAGGATGCATTTGGACCAGAGGGATAGATGCTTTGACTGTGAAGCAGAGAGGGAATAGGAGATTAATTGCTGAAGGGGTAGGAAAGTGAAAGAGAACAGTATGGTAGACATCTGCTCCATAACATTGCACACTAATTCCACTCACTGCTAATCATAAATACAAGCAAAATATAATTGTATGCTGTGCAATAGCTTTTACTCTATAGTAACTGTGCAACAGCTGTCTTTAGTCATGAAGTTCTGTCTTAGCCTAGTCAAATTACTTGACATATTAACCACAGCTTGTCTGTTAAGGCTGTCACACTGCTGTTTGTGCTTTTGTCTGTCTTTGTCTCTGTCGTGCTTGTCTTTGAGTCTGTCTATCTCTCTTTCACTCTATCCCTTTCTTTGTATGCCCCATCGTTCTCTTTCTTTAACCTCTTTTTGTCCCTCTGTGTCTTCATTCCCAGGGTGAGGCTGCACCAGCTCCAGCTGCAGCTGCAGATGAAGCAGCAACAGAGGAAGTGAGTGTAGACTGATGCTCTGTGATGCTCAATTTATTAGACAGTGACAGTAGAGATAGACAAGAAAGACTTCCCCCCTGGGCCAGAATCAAACCCATGCCACTGTGACAACAATACATAGTATGTGCTGTACCAGGTGAGCCACCGGGGCATCCCTCATCAGATTTAATTTTGTTAGCAGTTTAACAGTTTAGCAGTTAACAGAGTTTGAGAAACCCATAACAATGACAATTAGTGACAACACACAAAACCCTCTAACATGGTTACATTGGCCTAACCACTCATCAAGTTTTCTCAGCTTGCATACACACACTCAGGATGAGCTTACTCACTCTGTAACGTCTTGCCATATATACACTGCATCTGCTATGTCTAGTATGCCAATGTGCACCGGGCACAACGATGTCACAACGACGCAGCCATTCCTCCCTTTCATCGGGCAGCCAAATTGTCCTAGACCTAAAAGACTATTTATGTTCTAGGTGTACAAGGTGGATCTTAAAGCATATCTTAAATCATCTTAAAGCACTGTCAATAGAAGCAGCACTGCTTCTATTGACAGTGCTTTTAGATAAATCTAATTGTCCTGAGTGGCCTTTTGAAGGGGGCTTTGAGAACCAAAGGCAGTTTCCACTGGGTGAAGGCAGAATTTAACTCTGGACATGTTCTCTTAGCCCCCTGCAGAAAATGTTTCAGGAGAGGTTAACCAAAAGCTGATTTTGCTCCAAAACTCATAATGACCAGAACAGATCACCCTTTTATACACAGTACTCGTCATGTCGTGTAACTGCTTCTTTCTTCATCTGTCTAGACGCCTGCAGTAGTGGCAGAAGCAACCGAAGTAGCATCAGAGACAGAGGAAATGCCCCCTGGCTACTTGTTCAAGGTAATTTTAAAGAAAGGAGAAATGGTTATACAGTGAAAAAAAAACAATGATACCTCTCAACTGGTCTTGGGTTTTTTAAAAACAAAGGTATACAGGGTGTATTTACATGTATATCTATTTATAAAGGTCCAGGTGATGCATGACTACGCTGCCAATGACTCAGATGAGCTGGAGATGAAGGCTGGAGATGTGGTGCTTGTGGTTACCTTTGATAACCCTGATGAACAGGTACACACACACACACACACACACGCGCGCATATACAGGTACAAGACCTCTGTGACAGTGTCTGTGTATTTATAATGTCTATAATGTCCTGTCTTTACATCTCTGTGTATTTAGGATGAGGGCTGGCTGATGGGAATGAAGCAGGACGACTGGCTCCAGAACAAAGAAAATGCCATTAAAGGGGTATTCCCCGAAAACTTCACCCAGAGGCTGTGAAAAAGGAGGAGAGGACATCATTCCATCTTCCCTCTTTCTCTCTCTCCTCTCTCTTCTTCCTTTTTTCTCTCGCCCTGATAAATCTTTATTAGGACTTTGGCCATAGAAGCAGAGCTGTCACTAGCCCTGGTTGAATTCATGCATTTCTAAGGTCTGCTACATTGTGCTAAAGGTGGATCTTGGCACTTCAGTTGATTTCTGTAACATTTTTAAAATTACACATGTAGCCATTGTAGGGGTCCCACTTTTTACTGGCTTGCTGCACTACTGCTGCATTGTTGCTGCTCCACTCCTAAAAAGAAAATTAGAAAATCCTGATAATACAGGATAGATGCAGGGATGGGGTACTTTTACAATGGCTACTGCTGTAGTTGTGATCTCATGTTTTAGCATTAGGGATGTTTTATCATAAATCCGTCTATTTTACCAACCTTCATCAGAGAAAATTACATTTTGTCCCTCTGATAGTGACAGACTTAAAACATGATGTACAATTGCTAACCCAATGCCAAGTGTAGCAGAGTGGTCCTTACAAACATATGAGCCCTAATATCCCTTTTGTTTACAAGGGATGGAGGGCATAATTAATAACACCAGACTGACTGGCAGTTAAGCACATAAAGTGAGTAGAAACTGCTCCTTAGTGCTACTGCCCACTCCAGAAACATCCGCCCAGTAGATCAAGCCACTTTAAAAGCCATTCAGTACCAAATCAGTAAATCAGGCTGAGGCCATCCGTAGTATCCATCACTGATTATGTACTCGCTCTGGGATACAAACCTACAAGTTACCAGCTGAGCAGCATTAGTGATACTGAAGCGTTTGAGAAATAAGGTGCAGTTGCCCTGAGAGAATGAGTCTGGGTTCAGTGCAATTTTTTCACTCATATTCACATCTAGGAAAGAGTGTCTGGAAGCAGATTTCTAAATCGCAATTTCACCCCAATTATTAGAAAAGATTTTATTCCTATGTGGCAATGTTGAATACTTAAGGTGGGAAATGACCTGGAAGACTGATGTAAACCTATTATTTTTTAACACAAATGAGGACTTTGGATAAACATATCAGATGTCAAATTACCTACCAGTCTTGGGAACAACAGCTGCAACAACCTAGGCTAGATTCTGGTAGCAAAACTATACAGGTTATGGGCCAAATACATGACCTTAAATTTATTGCCTTAAAACATCCCTCCAGATTCTTGAGATTAGTATTTGTCAGATTCCTGTTTGTGCATCAAGGTTCACAACAGCAGGGGTTGTACTTGGTCTTCCTGGTGGAGTTTCCCATCCAAAGCGTGGCTGTGAAATTCAAAACAGCTTCTTTCGGAATAAAGTCAATCCAGAAGTATCTTTATGTTGGTCAGTGGTGGGTTGTTGCACCAGATCTCTATCTTTCACATTAGTCATACAGTTTTGATAACAAGTAGAAGGATACAGATGAAAGCAGTGAGCCTCGCCGTCTTTATCTGAACTCGGGTTTTGTTGTTCTCCCACTGTTGCTCCACCCTCAAAAGGAATTGCAGAAAAAATTCTACAGTACTAATACAAAATAGATTCAGGGGCTGCTGCTATTTGAGACAGATAACTCACTTCAGCAGCCCAGTATGTGAATGATCCAGTTTGCTAGACACTGATTCTGTGATATAGGTATAGAATTTGTTGGCTCTCTCCTAAGTCTCTACTCTCCCTGTGCTGTGTTGGTGACAGGATGGTCAGATGTAGTGCTTGTTCCCCTGAAAGTTGTGCTGATCTACAGTCTAATTAGTCCCGGGGTTGTCAGACTGCTGATTATTCCACTGACACAATGCATTTGCCTTTTGGTCACTTTTCCTTATTCCTATTTTAAATGTTTACTCGTGGAGTCTGGGTCTTTACTTGTTGTCTTAGTTTAGATTTTATGGAGATTTGAATACTACAGATCTGTGGTTCAAATCCAAATCCATATGCAGTTAATTGGCCATCTGACACCAACCTAGTCAAAAGGTTTAGCAGGAATCCAGTATATAAATCCTGAAACAATCCCAGCAGAAACAAAGGTTTAGAGTCCTGTTGAATGGCGCAACAGAGTTGCTTGCCAAGATAGGACAGTCTGGTAGGATTTTGATTCTGTAGATCCTATTTGATTCGTTGGGACTGGGAATGTACCAAAAGTTTAAAGGATTTTTCTTTTATTTATTTATTTATTTATTTTACTATTATACATTAGCCAGCCTAGCTGACACAGCTAGTCAAGAGACAACACCACTGAGAAGCTGCTAATGACAATACGATAGCTAGGCAGATTAATTAAAACAGTGACATCCTATTCTAATCACATATACAATAACTGAGCCAGTCTCATTCATTTTGAAGAAATGTGCCGAAAATATGTCTCCTGTTTGCATAGAGATGACTTAACTTAAATCCAGACAATTCAGAATATGCACCAGAGCAACTCCTTTTATTTTTGTATGCTGCCAAGCAATGATTATATTTAACTTAATGTAACTGTATACAGTATAATTGCCAACTGATGTTGCGGAGTGTTTTGTACTCCTGTTAGGTTTGTTGCTCTCAACATAGTCACATAGGTAGTTAAAACTAACTCTACACCTTCATTCATGTATTCATTCAGTCAATGATTCACCCAAAAGAGATTCCTATTTCTCATGACTACATGTTATTCAGATGTAATAAGTACGTGAGCAAGTGTGTGTGTGTACAGTGTGTGTGTGTGTGGGCGCGCGTTTGTGCATTTGTGTGTGTGTGCGTGTGAATAAGATGCCTGAGAGAAATAAATTATTTATCTATGGGCTATTGTTATTGAACGATGTCACCACAACCTACCTGGGGATGATCGTCCACTTTACAGGAAGCTTTTCTGATTGGATAAAGACAACTCAAATGTATCCGGGTCTTTTTCCACTGGCTGGTGTTATTGTGCATTTGTTGTGTATAAGTGTAATTTTGCAAATCTGTGATGACAGATACATATTCTATAAAGACATTCATATCTGTATGTGAGTTACTGTGAGCATGCTGACTTCCCATGTGTTGTTGTGTGAACACCCTTAATTTGAGACAATGATACTTGGGAGACTTTTTGAGGCAATGGGAACAGGCAACATTTGTTTTTACGATGATATTCTAGATTAGGTATTAAAATGATGGTTGATCGTAATCAGTGATTTATTTTGTATTATTCTATTTTTTTATCTTAACATGAGGGATGGTGTGCAGTTACCTATTGTTCTCTCTCATTCTCTATCAAATCAGTCCTAATTTTGCTGATTTTTACCAAAATTGACCATCTACCTTGCCTCAAAATGTTGCCTGTGTATCATGGCCCTAACTCTGTTAATTAAACATGATGAAATGGAGACAGGACACATAAAGATAGATTTCAAACCACCAGACTCTGGTATTTCCAAAAAGTTTCCAATGTTTGTATCAATTTAATTTGTTTTATTTGGACAAACTCATATTATGGAACACCTGCAAATTAAGATAAACCAAGCAGGTCTCACTTTATTTTATTCAAATATTTGAAACTTGGTGACTGTTTTATCTGGGTCTGGTTCTCTACTTGTCTTTATGGAAAAGTGTCCTGCGATAAACTATGGAATAAGACAAAACGTTTTTCCTGTACCTAACTGACCAATAATAATAAAGATGATTTAGAGTCTCTGTTTGTAATTACTCTTTTGTGGCTCCAGCATGTAGTCAGCAGTAATTTTAGGGATGAAGTGGGATAGCATTTGCCTTCTTAAAAATAGACTAAGGGGGGAAAGTGAGGGCTGAAAAACTGGCTTTTTGATCATTGTTCTTGTTATATTTGAGCAATTTCACAACTATCAATTTACAGTAATCCTGGTTATTATGACTCATCTTCTCAGTATTGTCTCCCATAGACATGTTAGTCTAGCTAGATTATTTCTTGAGTTATAACCTGTGGTTATAGTTAAAAATGGATTTTCCTCTCATGATATCTTTTCTGCAAATACTGAAGCACCCAACAGGGTGTGCTGTTCGATGTCCAGCCACGAAAAAAGGAAAAAGAGTCAGGCATCAAGAGGAGGAAAGAGGGAAAAGTGTTACTGTGTGCTGCTGTCCATGGTGCTGAAACCCAACAGCAGACCACCCTCTAACCACAGCCATTGGGTGCATTCACAATGCCGCTTGCAATTCCTACTAAGATGTTGCATGACCATAAACAGTGGTCACAAGCTGTAGCTGTCATTTTGGTTATGAATACCTAATATTTGATTACCAGCACTTGAAAGAAGAAATGGTTGTTGTAACATCTAAG
Organism: Holocentrus rufus; assembly: GCA_900302615.1. Classification (NCBI taxonomy): domain Eukaryota; kingdom Metazoa; phylum Chordata; class Actinopteri; order Holocentriformes; family Holocentridae; genus Holocentrus; species Holocentrus rufus. The sequence goes on from OMLF01030528.1 coordinate 21,332, forward strand.
TTGTGTCTGCATAGTATAAGCTGGAGAATATAGTGATTCCCTACCAAAAGATTCTCTGAATTAAGATCCAATAGCATTTCTATCACAACAAGCATGGCAAATAGACTTTATTACATACAGTAAGCAGTATTTATCACTGATTAGTAATGCATGGCTCATGATCTTTTTTAAATCCTATGTCATCAAAAAGGCGCAGAGTAGTTTTGATTTATGAATAACAACTTTATGTTTCAAATACAAATTGTATGCACAGTTGCCAAAAATAACAATAAGAGGTGCCAAAAATAACAATAATACATTTACATCCTTTTTAAAAATAGATTTTTAAATAGTTTCTTCGACAATAGCTTAATATACATATTTGACATTTTTGAGCACACATAGAATAATGCCTTGGATTTCTTAGATCACAACGTATGAGTACCTACACAAAGCATACTGAACAATGTCCTGGAGGGATGCACTGGCTGGATGCACACAGGAACCGGTTTGATATTAAGCCCTACATGGTCTAAACCTTATGTTTTAGCCATCGAATACAAGATCGGATCTGCCTTAAATCAGCTCCTCTGTACCTCTGCTGATCTAGCTCCTTGGTCTTGGGTGACAGATTGCATACAAGACCACGCAAAGGTTGTGAGCTATCAAATAAAGTCATACTTTTCAAGATGAAAGATTATTGCTAATTGTAGCATCATGCTTAGCTATTGCCTAATACAGTAGTTGAATGTAGCCTGAGTTTTGTGTATGCCTCGTTTAGATACTACTGACCTGAAAATTCAACCATGAAAAACATTTGGCAAAATAGGAACCAAACAAAATACCTGATAAAAACATGAAGATGTATAAATGAGCAGTATTGACAGGTTGAGAAATAAACAGACTATCAAAACTATTGATTACAGAATACAGGCTTGGAGACACAGATTAACAATACAGTGGTGACCATTGCAGAAGACCCGCATCATGCATCTACCCTGCATCAGCACAAATGTTTTAAAATGTACAAATGTTCTCTCGTGCTTAAAGCAGAAATGAATCAAGAAAAAAATATATTTTCCAAACAAATCCTCTCAGGTTGAAGAGCAACAGTGCAACAGCAGCACCTTGCTGCATGCAGTGTGTGCAGTGAAATCTGGGGCTTCTACAATGGCTGCATCGTCCACATTGTAAAGAGCTTTGTCATGGTGCAAGGTAAATTATTCCGTGAATTCCTACTGATATTATACAGTATATACCTGAAGAGTCAGTGGGTTAGCTAATCATTGAGAATAAATAGAGCTGTACTTTGCAACCTCTTGGCTTACAAAGGTACAACATTGACATATAGTACACCTGATATATTTTGTGGCTTTCTCTCCTTTTCTTTCATTCTTTCTTGACATTACTAATCTGTATAAATACCTATGTACATAACATAGTGCTACAAAAAAAATGCTTAGTTGAGTCGAAGTTTGTTTCCTTCATGCTTCTCCCTGCATTGCTTACCTCTTTTTCTCCTAACGTTTCCTTCATGTTCTCACCTGTGGCTTCTCTCCACAGCCTAAAGCTCTCTTTAGATAACTTAATTTCTCCCCACTGTTGAGTAGTTATGTCACTGTGTCTCTGCTTGTTCTTAAGAGGAATTTTAGGATCAATGTTGTTGCATTAAATTAAATACAGTACAAATTGAGTGATTAAAAGTGTTTAACTCCAGCATTTGCTTTTTATGAGAACCCGGCTTCCATTTTCAATCTTGTTCCTTAGTCACAGTCCTCACTTTGCTCTCTGAGGTGATCCGAGGTGAAATAAACACAGGTGACACATGCATAAAATCAATTTCAGTTTCAGTTTCATTTGTGAGAGAGATGTCACCATTTCCATATCTGCTTGCTTTTAGTCAATCTAAGAAACGAAATTGCTTTTTTTTATTGTCCTCAGAAAGATTCACACCTCAGTCTCTCTAATCCTCTGTTCTGCCGGCACAAATATCCAAAAATATAAAACAAATACAGCTTTTTCTCAGTCTCCTTTCAGTATCCCTCCTCTGTGCGACAGTTTTGCATGTGCGGCTAAATGGAATTTGTAAGCCGCAATGAAGTACAGCAAACACAGGAAAGTAGAGTTTAGAAAAAGACACGTTTACACTATAAAACCACTTGTCCTTGGTGATCCCTCGGTCACTGTCTTATGAAGAGAAAGATGGATGAGCTCTGTTGTTCCATGGTCCTGAACAGAGGCGAGTCAAACAAGCCATCAGTGTGAAACACCATATCTCTGTCCTTCCTCAATCCCCCAGGGGTGGAAGTGTCCAGCGTCCAGCAGCATTACCCCCAGCCTCTGCAGGAGTCGGGGGTACCAGTGCAGCCCATCAGTATGTGCTTCTGAAGGTCCCATCAGGCTGTAGAAGAACCGCAGTGGAGCCAGGACCCAGTGGGCCAAATGATGCTGGTCCACAGCGGCGTAGCAGGACGCCAGAAGTCCATCCACCACTATAGAGCCGTGCTGGGTTAGCGGGGCGTACAATCCCGTGCTCCTCCGTACCTCCACGAAGGTCACGGCAGTCAGCGTCGCTTCTGACCCCGCTCTCCCCAGCGACGCCAGTACACACTGTCCTGGCTGCACCTCACTGGCAAAAACCGTCCTCGACCCTGCTATCCTCTCCCCTCCAGACCCCGGAAACGGTCCGTCAGCTGTCTCTTCCCTCCCCAGCCCTCCAGTACAGTTCCCATCTGCCACGAAGATCAGGTGTGCAGCTGTGAGCGTGATATTAAGTCCTGCAGCGGTGCCGATGACGTAGAAGATCTTCGTGACGTTGGGCTGGCGATCCAGGAAGGATACAACTGGGCTGTAGAGAAGGGGGCCGTGGCCATCCGTTGTTGAGGAAGCCAAGACACGGTCGCCGGGGTGAAGGTCACGCACCTGTTTGGTAGCCCCGCCCTCAAGGATCACCTGAGCATCGCCAGGGAAACAGCCGCCAGTTTTCGCCGCCACAGAATGTTCTGCAGAGATTGGGGGAAAACGAGAAGATTGGGTTTAACTTCATTTTTCAGTTATATTATTTCTTAACCTGGAACATGGGGGCAAAAGATTCAAAGTACAATCGACAAGTAGGTTTAAGGAGACAAAAACGGAGACTGGAATACACTAAAAGACAGGCACATTTGCAAACAATTCCTTGTGGTCAGCAGAGCAGCAGTGGGACATCTATAACAGTTTCATATGCAGGTTATTCTAGGCCACTGAGGGATCTATAAAGCAGATGAGACTTTGACACTGATTGAAGGACAAGTTTATCTCAGTGGGTCAGTGGTAGATTGTTAACACGTTCACATTCTCTGTCTCTGTTGGCAACTGTCTCTCTTCTGTCTCACATCAACCTCAAACTGTAGCTATCAATCCTAACCACACACACACACACACACACAAAAACAAATGCAAACACATATACTTCTTCAGGAAAACACTCTTATCAGCAGGATAACATTTGCAAGCTTATCTATGACACTGATCAGATGACTTTCTTTCATCACTAAACTATATTAATGATTTATGGCTATTTTCCCATTGAGAATTACAGACAATTGGAGATTTATAACTGCTTTTTCCAGGAACTATTTCACTGGTGTTGCTTGGAAAACTTGCTTGGAGCTTCATTCTACTAGGGTTCATGAAACCCATTCAGAACCTCTTCCAGAGTATCCAAAATATGTACATTTTCATCCGAGAGTGGCTGTTACGACTCTTTTGCCTCGTAAACCAATGCTGTTCTTGTGAGGCTTTTCAAATGCTTGGCAAAGTCATTGGTATGTGTTTTAAGGATTCTAACAATGGCGGAATTTAGAACAGCCCCCCTCCTGCTATTTCTCAGATAATGCTGCCAAATGGAAAAGTTTGCTGCTCCACCACTTTTCTATGCCACTATCAAATTTGCCAAAACCACTTGGGCATGGTGACATCAGTATTGCATGAATAATACCACATCCTGAATGGACAATACAGGACATCTACTGTATTTGATCTTGTTTGATTTTTTTTTTTTCTACTCGGGTGTCCCTTTAAGAAGCAGTGAGACAAGGCAGTAGGAAGAGGCAGTCACCAAGGGCTAATGGATAACCAGCTGATTGTGTCACCACAGTCAGAGCACAGCCTGGGGTCAGAGAGACAGAAAGGTACACAGACTTATGGAATGTTTCGAGATATTGTGTGGGCTGCAGCAGCACTTGGTCAGGACTGAGACTGGGTCATGTGCCAGTCTCTGGTGGGTCCACACATGAAAAGAACATTAACATAATGAAACTTGAATCCCAAAATTGAATCTACCTAATTTGGAAAAAGAGACTCTGGAATTACTTGAAAAAGATGGGGAAGACAAGGTAGAATAGAATACAATAGAATAGAATAGAGGGTGTATATGTATTGGGGGAGGGGGGGTCTTAAGGCAGTCTTAAGGCAGCCAAATATTTGTCCAAGGTGTGTGTGTCTGTAAGCCTGAGGGCTGCAGGAAAGCAGGGCTGTGACTGGGATGAGATAAGACCCAGATAAGAGATCTGAAAGAAACTTACTGAAGGAAAAGCAACAGCAAAACCAAGAGAGAGAGAGAGAGAGAGAGAGAGAGAGAGAGAGAGAGTTAATCATCTCACAGCCTACTAACCTGGATGGACTGCGAGTATGTAATTTTGGCATCAAATAACTGGCATGAGTAAATGGATTTCTAAAATGTCTCAAAAGTCGGAACGTAGTCAGGTGGAATGTAGTCAGCTATTGTTTGGCCAAAGTCCACTGCTGACTGGTATTCCAAAAAAAAAAAAAAAAAGTACATGAAGGTGTGTTGAGATCAGGTTCACTGCTGATTCGAAAAGGACATGCGGGTGCATTGCTGGTTAACAGTGACAGCGGTGGCAGTGTTATTGAGTACTGAAAATAAAATGGAAAGCAGTCCATCATGCAAAAAGAGAAGGAAAGAGAAGAGTAGGATGCCAATTCAAAGATGCACTGTGTACCCTCTCTCTCC
>OMLF01030536.1:16317-28606 GCA_900302615.1 Holocentrus rufus
CCCCCCACCCCCCCCAAAAAAAACAAAAAAACAAAAACATTTTTGATAAATCTGTGTCTTCTTTGGGACAACATTTGCATTATATTACAGCATAACTTATTTTCCAACACTTATTGGCATATGTATGTTGAAAAGACACATGTGTGTAAAACAGCACAAACCTTTCAAAAATGTAACAGTAGACTCAGTCTATATTAGGTGTCTATGAGTAAAACCAACACTTCATGATTCACTTTTACTTTGCATTGTAAATTTCTAAAGCATGTCCTCCTCTCTTCAGCTCCAAACGTCGTTTCACTCACGAACATCAAGCAGAACACTGCGGTAATGTGAAATTTAATGGTCAGTGACAAGCCCATAAAAAAGAACAGTGCACGGCAGTATTTTTGGAGGGTTTTTTGCATGAGCAGAGTCGTCGAGCTCGCCTTCTGTCTTGGCCTTGCTGCTCACCTTGACGTGGTGTGAGCTCAGCAGAGATTTGTCCCGTGTCACGGGGGGAAAAAAGTATTGACTGCCTGTCATGGCATTTAGCTCGGAGGACATGGGTTTCCATAAAATGAGTTGGAGCAAATTTCTGATTTCTTTTACGATAATCCACCAAGAGTTCAGGAAGCAGGTTAGCTTTGACCCACGGGTCAATTAATCACACATTACATAGCTGCTTCCTTATCCTGTATGCATCTTCTCCAACCTTGAGAGTCCAGAAATGAAGAGATTTTCGAAAACATAGTGGTGGAGGGGGGCTAGCGGTCGTGCTCTAGACAATTTTAAGATTTAAAAACGTATTTCCCACATTCTGGTGATTCTTATCCTAGCAAAATAAGGCCTATTTTGCTGTTGTGCCACTGTGTTAATCTTGTTTCTTTGTGGTGACAGCCATCATTTCATTTCAACACCTGCAATCTGCAAAGAAATCTACTCAGAGGACAATTAGAACTTTAAGTGAGGAAGCTGAATTTGTCCTTTCACAGTCAGTAAGTTCATAAGCACAGTTGCAATCAGACTAAAGTCTTAAACTCTTTAAGCCATTAGGCCAAAGATGAGATTTAATTGGACTAAATCTTGCACTTGCCAAGATTTAAAATCTAATTTTGAGACATCATAGATAATTTGCCTTGTTTTAAAAGCTATTTACTTATTTTTAGTCCTTGATTTTACAATATATTAAATTGAGTGAATAAAAAAAACTGTTAAAACTGAGTGAATAACTCTTAAAATAAGCTAAATTCGTTCTTTCACCAAAATAAAACATATTTCAAGCCAACTTGTATCAAGAAACAGAAAAAATTCAAGAAATCAGTATCAAGAAATAGAAAAATTTCTAAGAAATACAACCATACCTAAGAGAAGATTTGATAAAAATATGGGAGAAACCCAGGAGCGACTCAGTACAATGTAGTGTGCTTGATACTATGACATCTTATGAATAACATGGAGCACTAAAGACTTGCCACTTTTAAATAGGAGGAATTCTCGTGAAGTCACAAATATGCTCATGTATTTACATCATGAATTACGACCCCTTTGTTGAAGGCATTGGTGTTCAGCCGAGTTTATAATGTAACTGACTACACAATTCATCTCCTCTCTGTGCGTAGCAATAGGAAGGCACCAGCAAGATAATGCAATTCATTTACTACCCACTGCAATATACAGCTCAAGGCAAGAGAGGAAGATGCTTAGGCGGCAATTCACATTAATGGAAGCACGTTCCATTAATGTGCTCTGTCAGTAAACATCCATTCCATAGCCACAGCGCATATTTGTTTTCTCTGTGTATTCAGCTAGGGGAATAGGAAGGCTATGCATCAAAAGAGAGACTGGTGCTGAGCACACATAGCATAATGTCTTTAAGATGTGCAACATAATGTGAGGATAGACATTGCTTTGGATGGTTGTACATCCTACTGATGAGCAAGGGGAGATGGTTCTCCTATCAAATCTTTGTGGAGAAGCTAAATATAAACACTAGATTCTCAAAGCCAATTACAAATAGATGAGAGAGAGGTCTACGAAGAAAATAAAACACCTGACTCTCTCCCTAACTGTGTTTTGTGGTGGCCTTTCTAAATTGGCTGCTACCAAGCCCAACTGACAGTGTGACCTCCATTTTGAAGAGTTCATGTATACAGGCAGAGTTGCCAAGGTTTCCAGGCTCGTCACACCTGAGTTTCACATTCATTACATGTATAATTGGAATTTGGATTTAATTAAATTTTCATTAAACATATAATGTGTCTGGAGGCAGGGAATACAGACTTTCCCAATGCTAGAATTTTGTAGAATAAACGTAATAACTGTTGCATGAAATTAGTGTCAGCTCCTGCAACCTGTTTTGGTCAGCCATACAGCAGAGCATATAGTCTGAGTACTGTCTACATCTATCAGGTTGTTAAGAACATAAAAAGTCAGGCAACTGAAAGTTATTGATTGGTAGAGGACACAGCAGAATGGAGAGAGAAATATAAACTGGAGCATCAAAGGTTGTGGACAGTGGTATGGCTGCTTCCTGCTAAAGGGGTTCATGAACCATAAGCAAACACTTAGCATATTTCCTCAAATAAAAGACAGTAATCAATTAAAATCCAGGTGTCCAATAATGGCTGGGGGTGGTGTGGTCGACACGAACAAATAAAGGCTGGCCCCAAAAATGGGCCAAGGAGAAAAAAAAAACCTGAGGGGAAGGAAAAAAATGACCAGGAGACGGGGAAAAATAAGCGCACAGCAAGGGCCAGCAGTCTAGCGGGCTCCAGAGACTGGGGGAGGGGAGGAAAAAATTGACCAAAATTTTTTGGGGTGGTCAAAAAACAGAAGCAGATCAGCAAACAAGGATGCTTCGTTCTAAAATATGAGCAAATGTGCTTATAAAAAAGAGGGAATTACAAAGAAAGGCCTCTCTCTAATATAAGTCTGCTTCCAATAAAGACCTGCTACCCTCTGCAGTGGAGCTGAAATGAATGAGGAAGTCACTATTTGAGGAATTTGGTAAATCTACTCAATTGACCCAATACAGTCAAGATACCAACTTGTTCTTAAGATGGCTAAGTACAATAAAAGACTGTGGCAGGTGGACAGACTAACAATATTAATTACAACAGTTCATCATAGGACTTAGAACTTCTCAAAGGAATTCAACAGGATTAGAGGGCAGATATCAACTGGTAAAATGCAGCTTTTGCCACTGTCACGCAACCATACTGTGTGTTAAGCTAAAGCTTGTTATGGATTAAGGGTTCATTTTTAAATGCCTATACAACACTTTATCTCCAGGCCAGAGTGCAAGCTGCTGTTGGAGCATATTTGTAGGATCAGGCTGAAAGGAAGGACGTTATACCTTTCTTTGAAACATCCCTAATCTCTGCAAGTCTTATCTGTGCCTGCGTTACACAGGAAACAATTCCCAGAGATAATAAGATAAGTACACAGTGGGACAGGACACAGTGGGAGTCAGACAGCCATTTCCACAATTACTTATGGCAGCCAACTATTATCCACCAACACAGAGTCAGAGATTATAATGACCTTCCACAGGGGAAATCATTTCAGCTTTCTGCTTGCACTGCACCATATAGACTAAGGGTATACACTCTTGCATCATATACACTTTGGAAAATTGGCATCTTATCTGGACAAATTGTTCAAGTAATGCACTTTTATTTAAGTAAATGTCTGTTTTGCAGTTCTCTATACGTCTTTTTCATGGTAGCCATTTTAGCATGAAATATTAGAATAAACACAGGTGTTACTCAAGACATGAATGCAGGCTCAGTTCCATTTAAGTGTAGCAGAGTCTTTCCAGTGAGCCAGCATGAACAATAGAAGGACCGTGGCTCTGTTAGACCTAAATAGAACAGAACCTTAATTACTGTCATTAGTAATACCTGTGTTTATCTGCTATTTCATGTCTAAGTGACTGCTGTGAAAAAGGGCTAATGGGACATAAAACTGCATGTAAGTCTCTCATAAGAAATTGAGCTAATGCTGAGCCATGGTACTACACTGGTAAAATGCTTGGACCAACTTTTCAGTATGTGTTGCTCAAGTCTTGCTGCATGGAGTTAAAATACCAAGAGACAAGTGAAGTTGTCCACATACAGTGCATGTTCATGACTAACAGCAAGGACCAAAGCTTTTTCTAACTTAAGATGAAGGAAATATTGGGACAACCTATGTTTAACATTAGCTTGACAGCCATGTAATTTTGTAACTTTCCTTTGTTAGCGCATCAGTGAGTAGAACTGGTATCCCAATGAATAAGCTGAGCTGAGCTTTTTTTTGTAAGAGCAATGAAGCAAATCATACCCAATGAGCAGAACAAATATAATCACAGATGAGGACCGAAAGTTGATTGCAGGATAAGGTGAGAACCTGTCCAGAGTAGTTCAAGAGGCCAACTGTGGTTCCATCAGTTAGGAAAGTGTTTGTGTTTACTCTATTTCTAGCTAAAATGGCAACCATGAAAGAGGTCTGTTCTTAAAGGAATACTCTGTTTTGGGCAAAATACCCTTTTTCCGACTTACCCAAATAGTATTTACTTTACCTTTACTGTATCTCCTCTAAATATGAATAGAAAATGAGATTTTGAACAATATAGGCTACAGAACATAAAAGCAACCTGGACCATGTTGAATTGTGAGCTGAACTGGGCTGCACGTTAAGTGGACGTGATGGGACCTCTGTGGCATTTTGACTTTCAGAGCTTCGAACCCGCCACCTCTCTTCCTCCTTGTAGGCATCCCTTGCTTCCTCCGAGCTGCTCGCCTGTCTCCATAGAGGTGAAATCAAGCGGAACCACAATTACCGCAGCCTCCTATTGTTTACAGGGCACTGTCTTCACCAAGGACAGGCTCCTCTGCCAGGGAGATGGCAAGAGAGAGGCGAGAGGAAGGAAGAGAGGAAACACTTATCAGCATGAGGCTTTGAGTGCCTTCCGATGCAAATGGTGAAATATTGTGTTTCTTGTGAGGACAAAGCTACAATAGGTGACATTCTATTCCACTGAGGAAAGAGATGTTCAGATGGTAATATTAAAGTAAACGTAGACTGTACAGTGCCTGCGGTGGTGTAGGGCAGGTCTGTGGGTGGATGAAGGTACTAAGAGCCCTCTGATGTAGATAAAGATCTGAGGACACGCACAGACACACACACACACACACACACACACACACGCTCAGCTGCCTGTGGAGAAAAAAAGGCAGGAATGGTTGCATTACTGCCATCAGTGAATTGTGTGTCTAACACATTTCATCCGTACTCTATGTATATTTATCTCAGTTCAGCTTTCAGCATTTTCACCTAGTTATTTGACTTGTCTTATATGTGAGAGAGCTTACTGTGATTAATGACCTTGTGTGGAAGCTCTACCGCTCCATGCACCAAAGCGAATTTCCAACTCTACCACTTTGGTCTGAATAGCTACTGGAGTTTCAAGGTAAACTTTCTCCGCATGAACTGACCATTCCAAGGCCTGCGCATTTCTCTGAATAATCACAAACTGGTTCCCACTGTGCCTGTGTGTGTGTGTCCTACTTAATGCAATGCCAATATCATTAACAAAAGCCTATCCGGTGCTCTGAAACAATGAAGAATAACAATACAGATTTGAGAGCAAACACCAATTACAGAAGAGAGGAGGCTAATCTGGGATCGTGTTAGTATTGTGAAATATGAGCGCAGAATGATAATTCTCTTTAGTATTCATCCAGAGGATCTGAAACCCTCAAGGTAGAGTGAAAAGGAAAACCAGAAGGAGAAGGAATAGAGGGAAGGAGAGAGAGAGAGCGAGAGAGAGAGAGAGAGACAGAGAGAGAGAGAGAGAGAGAGAGAGACAGGATTTATCTTTCCCAGCAGATGTGGAAAGTATTCCTTGGGCTCCAAGACAGCAGCCAGGACAGTTTACAAGCAGCAAAATGGATCGATTGTCCATGGATCCCCATCCTTGCATGGCTGCCAACTCTGAGCTAATTAAAGAACACTTCTCCAGAGAAACAGTGAGCAGCAGCCGAGCACATCCTACTCACTCGTGAGAAAACGTGTTGCTCTGAATACCTTCAGAGAGAAACACAGTACAATATGTTACTGCGTAAATCAGCTATGTCAAAACAGGTGCCACTGTACTATATGGTGGGAAACAGCTGGAGACTCAGAACAGCTAAACATAGCTAACCATGGCATTTGCATTGGACTTTTAGAAGTGGGTAAAAAGTTCGTAAAAATGTTTCCCTGTTGAAGCTGAGAAGGTCAAGAATGGGCAGGAAAGAGATATTGATAATCTGAATTTGATACGAACAAGTGACATGCTAATCAACTCCCCCAAAACAGGCAATCATTCTTATCATAATCACTCCCTCTGGATGATGACTTGCTGATTTTTCCAAAACCTCAAAAGACAGAAGCTGGGGTATTCATCAATCAATCTGCACAATCTGCATGACATTTTCTGTACCCTCTAATCTTGAACAACAAAAGATATTGGACGCATCACAGGCCTGCTGGAAGAGGCACGTGGCAAACAGCAGAATTTGGCTTAGTCACAGCTGATTGGACACTGACCCACTCAGGAGTCACCACGGGATGGCATGAGTCAACATGTCACTTACATGCAAAGAACGAAGGTAACATACATACCAGTAATGACATCAGTCATTTACTGATTTTTCTGACTTAGCATCCCGTATACCGTATATGATGAAAATCTGGAGAGGTTTGACAAAACTTGGAGAGTTCATGCATATTAGCAGCGTGTTCTGCTGTTTACAAGTTACACTGATTAACCAGATGGAGGCGCTAAATGTTTATTTTAAGATGTGATATCTGCCTTGATTTTTAAGAAATATTTTCTGTGCACAGTGCCAAAATGTGCCACTGTGCCAAAAATAGTAGCCTGATGCTATAATTACGGGGTAAAATTTCTAAGACCATAACTGGTATGCCAATCTGAAACTTGGTACATAAATCCATCTATTATTAAAAATTACACTGATTGACTTAATGCGGGTGCTATATATGCAGGTCAAAAATTTAAACTAAAACTGACATTTCAAGAATTTCTGGTTCAGTTCTGGTGAAATTTCAATTCTGGTACACTGAAGAATCTTCCATGACACCTAATACACAGGTGATGGAATGCTTGCTGTGGTCAGATAGTCTTTGCTGTGATGCAGTACAGTTACCATGGCATTTGCAAAGGCAATTCTCCTACTTTACTCTCCACAAAACAAATACCAGGTCAGGGCTGGCTTTTCTCCTGCTTGTCAACCCAGGTCAGATCACAAATAAACCAGCATGAATGGTATGTGTGAAGACAGTTTATATGTGTGCCAGTATGTGTTTATAATGTGCTAGAAACATGTTTGCATGCATGCAGACCTACCGGTGCAGGAGTATTCGTCCACTCTGATGAAGCCAGGTAGGCAATCACAGCGATGGCTGCCAGGGAGGTTGACACACATGGTGTTGGATTGGCAGTAATGCATCTGGGTAGCACACTCATCAATGTCTGAGGACGAACAAAGCAGACACAGTAGATTAGACTCCTGATGATACTCTCAAGGCCATGACACACAGCATAGCCACTTAGTGGCTCATAAGGCAATAGTGCTTACATTGTCTCAGCATTGTTTTAAATACCTTGAATGAATACTCCAATGTTTTGGGCAAAATACCCTTTTTATGGCTTTCCCAGACTGAGACAAGATGTTTGATACCATTTTCGTCTCTTTCGCCTTTCATCCACTGGTTCAGTTCCTATGGATAGCATTTTATGTTAGCTTACCATAAAGACTTGAAGTCTACAGGAGGTATTTGTACCTCCAGGTATAAGACAGGCTCAGAGTTGCTGTAAGATTTATTTTTTCACTTTGATGGAGCTAGGCTAATGACTCCAGTAGACTCCAAGTCTTTATGCTAAGCTAACATGAAATGCTACCCATAGGAACCGAACTAGTGGAGGTACCAAGGTGAAAACAGTATCGAACATCTTGTCTCAGTCTGGGTAAGTCAGAAAAAGGGTATTTTGCCCAAAACGGAGTATTCCCTTAAACATTTTTGACTCTGGGCCTCACTTTGTTGCCTGATACCACTACACACCTTGTCTCCAAAAACTACTCCAACAGTCACCCAGACATACAGACATACAAAGCACATGTATAAACATACAAGATCATGTCATACCCATATCCACAACATAGTTCTAAACATGTATGCTACTGTCTTGCTTCTTTTATCTATCCACTTCTGGCACGTGGTTTAGCGAAGGATCTATGAGGTCTGTCAATTTATGATGAGAATACAGTTGCTCTTATTTTTTGTTGTTGTTTTCTTTTCTCTTTACAGTCAATTTTATCACAAGGTCAATGGGCAAAGGTACCTAGTTTTATCCTAATATGCATTGTTTATTTGGTTTGGGATTTATCCATGCTAGCAAGTATCTTTGCTATGAAGTCCAGCAACTGGAAACACAATCGTGAAAATGAGAGAACCATATAATACCAGTAATATGACATTATGTGGTGCCCAGTATGAACATAACAAACACCCTGATTTCATACACTTCCAGATATTCACACCTGAGGCTCCCCAGTACATGTGTTTTGCTGTTAGCCCCTGAGCAGTTGCACTGGAGTGGCTACATGGTTAAGAACCTTGCGCAAGGGCATCTCAGAGGTATTTGCTGAGGGAAGGGAGAGTGTTTTTATTCACTTTCCCCCCACCAAACTTTCCTATTTTTTCCAACATTCAAATCAGCCTTCTTCCAGCTTCTACTGCTGTGGCTTCAAACACACTGACTAACCATAGCAGAACAAAGACTGACTGATGGTTGATAATTTCTTTGCAATTTGCTATAAGTATGAACACTTCATTGTGGCAATTCCCGTGAGATGAAGCCAGGCATTATTTCAGATGGCAATAAAACTGTCTATGTATCAATACAGAGATGATGCTTAAAAGCACACAAAAACTGATTTTTACAACACAATTGAGATGATAAAGTGTGTCAGAGTCAGTGAAAACATTATACTCTGCTTGTGTTAGTGGGATTGTGCTCTTAGATGGAATATGGATAATTGCACAATTATGTGGAATAGTTCAATTTTGTTGGCAGTACCAGTGACCATCAGAAAATGTCTACACTTTCACCATAAGTTCAACCATCCATCCATCTTTCCATTCATCCATCCATCCATGAATCCATTTTCTGTCTCTTCTTATCTGGGACCAGGTTGTACTGGTAGCAGACTGAGGAGGGCAGTCCAGACGTCCTTTTCTTGGCCACATCTGCCAGCTCCTCCTGGGGAATCCAGAGGCGCCCCCAGGCCAGCTAGGATATGTAGTTGCCTGGAAGGCATCCTAATTAGGTGCTCAATCTAATTCAACTGGCTCCTTTCAATGCAACAAATGGCTTGCAGCAGGAGCCCTGGCACCCCATACTCCCACAGTACCCCCCAAATGACACCTCAGGGGCATGGTCTTGTGCCTATACCAGGTCTACAAAGCACATGTAGACCGGATGAGCGAGCTCCCATGACACCTTGTGGTGTCTCTCCTCACTACTACTGCGTGACTGCCAACAGGAGAAGCCAGAGAAGAGGGATGAACTGACATCAGCTGGGACTTGTCCTTAATCAGGAGTACCTCCCATGCCAACTCAACCAAACCTGGAGGGAGCCCAGATGATATCTATCTACAATCAAACCTTGCCTTTAAAAGAGAGCTCCTTGCTGACACCCTACCTCACCTGAGATCAATTTGCTTTGGGTGACCCTACCAGGAGCTAATGCTGCCGAAAACAGCCCCAAGGATCACAAGAGCACACAAACCTCTCCACCTTGAATGCTGGCGATTCTGGGAGGATTTTTCTGTCAGTGTGATCAAGTTATGCCTGTGTAGGCAATGACTTTACTCATGTTGTTCCTGGTTTTCATTCTTTCTTTTCAAATTCTCGTAATAGTCACATGTCTCATGTAAACTGGATTTTTACTTCTGCAAAGGAGGTGAAACCTGTGGCATCGAGGGAACATACTGTCCATCTGTCCGTCCTTCATCCGCCAACAGGAAAACTCAAAGTACTGAACAGATTTGCATGAAACTTGGTGGGATTGGGTTGGTCATGGGCCATGGAAGAACCAATTAAGTTTTTGGGCCACTGGCCTCAAGAGGGTGTGGCAATGGGTGGGGCTTGACATAAATAAGGCCACAGTTTCCAAACACATCCACATGACATCAAGAGACACAGCGGGGTGGTTGGTCATGACCAACTCTCCTCGCTCACTGGCCATAAGGGCATGTTCTATGACAGCAGCATTGCTGAAAGGCGGCAAGGCAAAGTGCAAATAGGACCACAGTATTCAAAAACCAAGGTTAGTCATGAGTCAAAGTGGCACTGACAACCTTTACCCGCTGATTGGCTAAAAGGAGCATGTCCCATGACAACAATATTGCCAAAAGGGGGCATGGTTTTGCACACAACAGGGCCATAACTTCCAACTGCAAACTTGGTGGAGGTTTGCACTCTGCTAAGTGTGTTCTTGTTGGCAGCTTAATCAACAGCTTAATCACTTTTTTGTGTTAATGGTAAAAAAAAAGTGGCAACTGAAGCAGTGTTTTGTGCATGTAAATATAGCCAGAGATGCTGTTGGATTGGCTGGGTAGGGGCAGGAGGAGGAAATATACCTTTTTTCTCAATCAGGCAACAGGTTTTCCATTAGAACCAAAGAACCAGCTATTAATGGCAGAGCTATTGCTGGAATAAGAGCTACTGGAGCTGTTGGGAGCTGCTACTGGGTGCCCCCTGTGGTGTCCATGAAATGCATTAGGAAGTATGGCAGGGTGTAACAAAATGAATGAAAAGTAAGTGGCCAATAAGAGCCTGTGAAGTCAAGTTTTTTTATCTATCTATTTATTGTTTTCTTGTACTGTTTTCTCACCATGTGAGGGACTACACAGGGAGAAAAAACTTCACCACCAGAGGAGGGGAGAGAGAAAGGAGAGGAGCAAGGACATGAGAAGTGGAGAAGAAAAGTTGAAGAGAGTACATGCAGATGAGAGGACAGGATAAGAAAATGAGGGGAGCAAGAATAGAGAGGTGTTTGCTGGTGAGTGACAGATAAGGACAGGCAAGCTGGAAAGTGCAGAGGACGAAGGGGAGAGCCCATATGGGGAACAGGTATTCTGACATCTATAATATTCAGCTAATATCATGATGCATTACAAGCTCTCTTAATACACTGAATCTCTCCCCTCTTAATGTACCTTGAAAGACATTGTATGAGCATTAAAATACAGAGCTCAGGGAGATATTAGCGGAGCTGGATGACTAGTGACGAAATGAGATCGGAAAGGCACAAGGGAGGTGTTATGCAGGAGGGTGTGTGTTTGTCTGTTTAGGAGAAAATGTGAGTATGAGCCTGAACCTGCCACAGTATATACGTGTGCAAGTGTGAGCCAACTAGGAACACATGAGCACCAGTCACTTCCTGAGGCAAAACAGCATTTGCACCACTTAAGAGACTCTGTATGCTACTCTTAAGGGAAGAGGAAAGAAAGTATTTCCATATCCTACCCTTGTATAAATGTATTCCAGCTGCTTTGAGGTTGCCTCTTTTTCAGTCCCATTTCCCCTACAACAGTATGAATTTGTATGAGGTATGTAATTGACTTACATCCAATACCCAGAGGTTTTTTTGGTGAATTTCAACCATGGATAATGTACAGTACGAGTGTTGAGTCGCACAATCAAAGGGGAGCAGGTTTGTGTATTCAAGCATACAAAGACTCGCCAGCCTTAAGCACAAAGCATTGATCTGCTATATCAAAAACATGAGACTTATTTGAGTCTTTTGAGCCCGCGAAACAGTACCTGAATCCAATTTTAATCTTATCCTCTAGCACTACTCCACCCTGAAAGCTGCTCATTTGATTCCCCTTTGTAGGCGGCGGGTGCAGCCTTGGCGCACGGAGCATTGTTCAAGCTTGATTATGGCCGGCCTATGATGTTTCTGACACAGAGCTTCAATAATTCAAAGCAGGGAGCTCGCCACTTTTTGTCAGCTTTCATTTAAAGTGGAAAAAGCGTCTCCTGTCAGGTCTGAGGCATGACAGCCTTTCTGATCTCTCTGTCGTCCCTCTCTGCCGCACCAAGGTCCAGCATCCTCTGTTGTCAGCATGTGTGTGTGTGTGTGTGTGTGTGCGTGTATGTGTGCGCGCGCGCTCTCTGTAGCCTCCGCTGGGAGCGAGCAGGTGAGATCTGGTGACAGAACTGGAACTGTCATTTCACACTGGGGGAATTCAT
>OMLF01030540.1:4643-15425 GCA_900302615.1 Holocentrus rufus
GGCGCAACCCTATCACAGCAGCCACTGACTCTGACAGATGAGTGCGGCGCTGCGCCCCACCCCAACACAAAAGTCAAGCCATTGAAGTCACAGGTGAAAAAAATCCCCCCTCAGACAGGTTCACAGCTCATGTGTGCTTTTGCTTTCTACATGGCTCCCACCGGCCCGTCAATCCCCGTCCCCCTCCCCCCGCCACACACACACACACACACACACACACAGTTTTTGATCTCCTCAGAGTACAGGTGAGCATTGTTACAGCAGGCTCCCAGGTATCAAAACCTGCCAACTGAGCTTATGAACAGAGACATGAGGCTGTTTGGCTGTTGCAGCTGGCCTAATAGAATATATGATGATCGCATAAACAATTTCCTCACTGACAAAATGCCAGCAATAGGAGGGTTGCTCTGCTCTAAAGTGAATATCAGACATTTACAAAAAACAATTCTCTATTTAAGTAAGAAAATTTGTCTGAGCAGTGCTGCTACATAAACTCATATGTATGCTCTTAAATAAACTTTTCAAAGACCACAATGAGAAATATCTCCTCTTTGCCATATCCAAGTTAATGATCCAAACTTAAGATGTTGTTTTGCCCAATTTGACATTCCCATGTAGAGACTGAGTAATCTGATAGTGCTCATCAATCTTCGTTCATGTCCTTGTCTTGAGTTTACCCAAGCGAAGGCAGCCATGTTGGCTCATGTGCCAGTCCCAAGCCCATGAACGCCACTGAGATTCAAGTGTTGCTGACTTCACTCTGTCTGGTGGCTGAGTGACTAAGGAGCATAATTACACTGTCTGCTCGTAAGGTTACTGCCCATTAATCTTTCAGTCACGGGATGGACCAGAGTGGATGATGCTCTGCACGGAGCCAGGATCCGAAGCCTGGTCTCCCATGTTTGCTGATGACATCAAACAGTGAAGTCAAAGGAAAATCCCTCCTGCCTAAAGGAGATATACAGCATGGTCTACACAGAAAGTCTACACAGAAAGCCATTCTGCCAACCTCTGCTACATTCGGGGTCCAATTCAGGACAGCTTAACATATTGCCCTTCTCCCTGATGCGCTTGCTGATGTACTGGCTTAGGTGGCGACTTCAGGATTTCTGATGGAATCAATTAGCTAACCACATAGGGCTTTGTGGTGGACATAGCGTGTTTAGACTACAGGCTGGGGATCTGCCTGCCTCTTTGACTTTGTTTGCAAAGGATGTGCCTCACTTGATCCGTACGGACAGATGAGATGAAAGGGATATCATTTTGGCTAGGTGCTAATGAGAGTCTTAGCCCTGAGGGGAAAGCCTTTGGGTAGGAGGCGTATCTTGCAAAAGACGCACACACACACACGCACGCATGCAAACCACATGTGTGCCATGCTGATCCTGGCTGCTTTGCCTCACTTCTCGGAAGCCACGAGCGACGTGTCTCAACCAAGCGAGGGAGTAGCACAGACGCAGAGACCTCCACAGAGGCAGAATGCCGGGGGAATCTGCTGCAGGGGATGAGACAAGGAGCGGAGCAGCAGCGAACTGCGGGGCTTGGCAGGTGCATGCCTAGGCAGGTCCGTATGGGGCCTCCTCTTGCCTGGGGGGTTTACTGCTTGGTTGGGGGTTTTCTCAGTATCTAAACCGGGCTGACGTGAAAGCATGATGGGCCACTGGAAACCACAGAAATGAAGGAGAGGAAACAAAGGGATTCCACCACACACCTTACTGACGAGTGGAAATTCACACAAACAGAATGATGACACTCTCAGCAAAAACTTTTGACTCCTTAACAGGGTGCCAACCACTCCCAATACAAGAAAATCACTCGCACAATCCCTCTAAGTAAATGGTAAACAGCTGTTTGATCTGGAGAGGCTAAGCTGGGGTAGGCTAGGCATTACACATAGAAACATACAGCAAGATTTTGATCAGATTTGACCCTTACCCTACATAAAATTCAGAAACCAGGCATTCAACTGTTGTAGCCCAGCTTTTGTTTTTCTCTGAGCAAGCCCAGTTTACCTGGGATACCAACTTTGGGTCAAGGATTCTTGTAGTGTACTCCCAGAAATATGTTGCAGCTGTTTTTGTGGGAGGTCCACATTACAGGGGTCAGTGTGCAGCACCTGTCTGCACACAGACAGATGAGCTTTCACTGTGTGACAGCCTCTTATGTCCAGAGGCACAAAAAGTACCAGGTGACCCTTTGAACCTGTTGAGCAGAACATGACATCTGACCTCATTGCCTTGAGCTTGATGGCCTATAGAAACAACCTGAAGTTCATGTCCCTGTTCCCAAATGTAACTATCTAAGAATAAAATGGCTGATCTCCAGTTAGACTGAAATTATGAGTATGCAGCCCAACCAATGCATTAATACTCCATACATAAATTAAGAAATATGTATGAAGGACCAAGGCACCAGTATCTCTTGTCAGCAGCAGCAAAAGCAAATTGTTCTGCACAGGGTTTAAAACACAGGGGCCCACCACATGTGGGCTGGCCATAATCACTATCTAATAGATGTTGAACACCACACCAGAAGCTTAAATTATGAATAGGGCTTCTCAAGCTTTTACCCTCAACAAAAACAATCACTGATATTCCAACAAGGATTTACACAGCATATCTGTGGTGCGCCAGTAGGGAGTTTATAAATATTTAAGAGTACAAGTGTAGACTACAGTAAACTCGCCTTAGCCACAATTTATCTACAATTACTGGGCCATGCTCGGTTTAATAAGTGTTCAACCAAATCTTAGCTTGATATAGGTCAATGACGATGTATTAGTGGGAGAAAACCGCTACCCACCAGCTGCTTCTTCTTCTTCTTCTTGTCTAACAGCGGTGTGCAAACAACGAAGGGGCGCTATTCCGAAAGCTCCGGGGGCCTATGCTACATGTAAGGCAGACCTTGTCAAAATGTATTTTCTGTCGTTTGTAGCGAATATTTGTCATTTTCGGTGTTTAATATTGCGGTAAACGCTTAGACTCACAGTCATCCAACATGAATAAAATTTACCTTCCAGGACGCGTGCAAACAGCGCGCGTGCGTCCCACATTTCCTATCAGCTAGCTTATTTCACTTAATTCGCCAAACAGTTAAATGTAAGTAAATATGTTGTCCTTTGTGGTTTTCAGTAGCTTGAACACATGCCAGAAAGAAACATTTAAAATGTTACTAACGCACCATATGTGTCTTATCTCCTGACACGCAGCCATTTATTTTGTAAGAGAACATTCGAGCCATTTCGGGTCATTTGTAACACTACTCTCTTATGCATCTGCCAAGGAACAAGTATAGTGTATTATGTATCCATAAACACTGGTCATTGCACTTCGCATGCTATTTCCAACTACTTGACATTTGCGTTTAGTAAGATTTGGTTGTGTAACAGAATACTATATTACATTTTGTTCAAGTTTTCTGGTTTGACCGAGTGATTTTTAAAGCATACTAAATGTAGCCTGTTGTATCTAAACAGAGCAAATTGGGAGCTTGAAGTGGCACACAGAGGAAGCTTGAGAGACTGAAGGAGAAAGGGAAAGAGAGAGGGATTAGGAAGAACCAGCCTGTCACAATCCATCCCTCTATGCATTATTCCTCAGGCACTGTTCAAAGACTCATGGAAACCTCTGAGTGTGTGTGAGAGAGAAGGCAGAGGGAACTGGATGGTTCTGTTGCTACTTGCACTTGAAGGCCCTACTTCCAGCGGGCTTGCACTTCTGTCTGTGCATGGCGAGAGGCACGATGCCCTGTCTGTAATGCCCACATTGTGCAAGTTTTGTTTTTCAGTGGTGCAGCAAGAAACTTTAAGTATAGCTTGCTTTTTCAATCAAATTAACTTTTAACTGTGTTGCAACCCACGCTGCAAAACCCTCACAACTGATGGCACCACAAGTGTTACTTACTCAGCTGACAGCTATTTGTCAGTCCCTTTGCATAAAAATCTTTGAGTCTGCTGTGATATGAGTAACTTTCATTGTGAGTTCAGGAGTACAAGTAGGGCTCATGATACATTCATCTGCCTCTCATTTGCATAGGCCCATAACAAATTTGCCGATAGTGATGGCTGACGATGAATGCCAGCCGTTCTTGCGCTTGTCTGAACAAGTTAACTTATTTCATTAAAGAAATTAATAATGTTAGCTTATGGTGGTTTGTGCCTGAAGCGTCAGGTCCCAAATGTGTTCTGTCACTGCTTCTGTGAGAGCCAGACTCCTGAAAGGCCTCTGCAGTAACAGACTGTGAGAATATTGTTTGCATTGAACTCCTGTCTACCTCTAATTTCCCTCTATATGTTGATACCACCGCTCAACTTGTCAGATTTGCCCGGAGGACGTTGTGTTGCCAAATGAGGCCCTTGCAGAGCACTCAGAGACGTGCACCGAAAACATTGCCATCGGAATCTCATTTAGAAATCCCACAACAGAGTCCGCAGAGAGACAAAGACACTCGGAAGAGAGTAAGTGGGCCACAGAAAGTTGCCGGCTTCGCCTGAGGATGGGACTTTTCCTGGTGGAGGCTGGAATGCACAGCTCCTGTCTGTGTTTTGTTGTCTTCTCTTTTGCTTTGGCACACTTTTGATTTGTAGTCCAACAGCTCCTGGCTGATCAGATAAAAAATGACAGGACCCCTGAAAAATGTTCCAACCTGTTTTTTTTTTTTCCTTCTGCCTCCTTTACCTTCCCTCCTCTCTTCCTCTCTCGCTCATTCTTGCACTCTCCCTCTCTGCAGACTGTTGTAGAGAGTGAGGAGTTGGGACAAGGAGCCCCTGCAGTCAGAAGTATGAAGAAGTGAACAGCGAAACTGAACAGGGTGTAAACTTGTGAACCTGCCTGTCAGGAAGTGAACGAGAACTGCAGCAGCTCTCCACAGTAGTGCTCTGGGGAGCAAGACTCACTGACAGTGTCTGTCAGACTGAAAGCGCACTGTCTTCCCTCTGTATGTCTGTCTGTAGACGGACACGGCAGAGTCTGCCCAGTTGTCTTGAAAGGACAGGGCTTGTTTGAACAAGAGTCTCAAGAGACTGTCTGAATGAACCCAAACTCAAACAGTGCATTGTTCCCTGCCACTGCTCATTAGGGACAGTGTGTTGGCACTGCTGCTTGAGTTGTCGGTGGTGATGCATCCTATGCAAATCATAACTTGTATTGGATTGTCTGGAATCTTCCATTGGATTGTCTGGAATCTCATTGTGGAGTCTCAAACACCACACATCTTTAAAAATAATTAAGCACCAAATTGCTTTTGATTTGAACATACCAGGGTGATGTGGAGCCCTGATGTGGAAAATATGACTTATCATGGAATAGAAATTGTGCTTATGTCTCATTAGTAATTATTAGCTTCTCAGTAACAGGCCTGTAAGGTGAGATCAGGCAAATAATGAAGATCTCAAATATCAGGTGCTTGTGTGTCCACACGTGTCCCCTAATGACCCCTTTGCCTCTGGCCGTTGCAGCCATGTTTTCCCTTTGAGCAACTGTCCTGGCCTGTGTTTTAGTGCAGCTAATAGCTGCGCGCTGGGGGACTTTGTCATTTCCTACAAGAGCACATTACATGTCCTTTGATGGTGGGTTAAGATTAGGACTGGCCTCTGCTGCTTTGAAATACCACTCTCCTTTGAACCTCTCTCACCTAGCGTGGCTTTGACTGGATAACGTCATACCATGTGTGTGTGTGTTAAAGTTGGGTGATAAAGGCTTCTAATGTTTAGTGATGTAACAGATGTATTCCATCAATACATGAACCTAACTCTCACAATGATTGACTTAAAGGCTGGTGAATTTTTGGCATGTGTGATGAGCGAGGTTTATAGCAAAAGGGTATGAAAGTGAGAGTTAGGGCAAAATATATAATAGAATTCATCCAAGCAACATGAAGTGGCATGTAATTAATTAAGAGTGTTTAGTCAAGTCCTTGAGCAATACTGCTTTCCAATCTTGCCCTAAAAATTCCCTGGAGTACCATAGCTTTAATACCTTTGCAGCACTAATGTACCTGCTCAGGGCTAAAGTCTGGGTAGCCTGTAGGTTACATGCCCATAAAACGTGTTGCCTAGGCACTCATTTCATACTGCCCAGGTCGCTGGGGAAGTCACTCTGTGGAGACATTTCTCAGAGGCTTTAGCCCAAAGTTGTCTTTGACCCTGGCCCTATGGCAGCCATTGATATAGAACCCTACAGTTTCTTAAGAATAACATTCTTTTGGACTTTCCTTTTCTTTTCTCTGCCTTCCATTGCACTATTCAGAATAATGCCTTAACATCCTTGATCTTTTCACACAGGATTGCAGACGGAGGATTTTCTCGCAGTAAGAATCATTTAAGTGATCCTTTCGCCAAAGGTGGGGGTTTTGGGGTTGAGGATTGGAAGTGGGGGGGAGAGGGGGTGTCGCAGTCAGATAATGACATTCCTGAGACCCGGAGATGGACCCTAGAGCCCCATTTAAGCCACTGGATTTGAACTGTGCACTGAGGGCTGGTACGGTCTAGGTATAGGCAGACCGGATAGCTTTGGCGAACCTAGATAGCTTTTCCCTTGATATCTATAAAGAGACATGCCACTGAAATGAGAGAGGCCCCAGTGGTTCCCAAAACTTCCATGAGGTCTGCTTCTTACCAGCATTTGGGCTGATATTGCTTAGTACTGAAATTTAGTTAAACTAAGTAAAACTGGAATCACTGAAAGCTTTAAAAATGTCCAGAACCATTAGAGTTGTAACTTTTTACATACAAGGCCCTATTAGTGGGATGCCACATTAATATCTATATAATACTACGTAAGAATGCCATTTTTGCAATTACGATGGATTGACTTTGGATTTGCATTTATGATACCTTTAAATCTGTTATTCTACACTGTTATCAATAAGGCATCACTTATTGGTTGCCCTGATGCTGTGTAACACATATCGTCGTGGTCAGCACATGCAGCAGTGACTGACTCAGTATTAACCAGCCATGGCTGCTTTATATTCCTCATGCTTCCCTGCAAATTTGCTTGTCTCCCAGTGATGTTCCTACTAAATATCTGTGAAGTTAAAGCATACTCCAGGTAAATGTGATAATTTAAAACCATATACTGTAGGTTCTTCAGGATTGCAGACAGAGCTCATTAAAAGGAATAAAAACTAGCTTTGAGAGTAGCTTTATTCTCTGCACATTTCTTCACACTCTGTCATTTTTTTGTCTGTCACCCAAACTCATTCTCATCCATTATTTTATTTCTTTCGCACTTTCCCAGTGCCAATAATTTAATAGACACAACTGACTCTGATTATTCACTAATAAGATGCGCCCCACATCCTGTGAGCTGAATGATCTACAATGTTGGCTTCCATAGTACCAGTTGGATTAAATTGCAGATATTGTAACAAACCCAAAAACTGTGGTGGCCCTGACCAACAATCATCCAAGGCATTTTCAATAAAGAATTGTGTGGAGCCACTGCCATACAGAAATTACCACCCCACCCTCTCTTTATCTGTTTCTATTTCCCAGTCTCCCTCTCTCTCTCCCTACCTATTGTTTTCTCTCTGACTTCAACTTTAGTAACCGTGATAAACTGTAAATCTTGTGTTGAGTGTGATTTTGCTCAGCGATAGCCACAACAACTTACGCATTACGGCAATTCCAGCTCAGAGGCAAACATGATTCTGTAGGAATCAGGCCTGCTTGAAATCACAGCGAGCACAACAGAATTAGATTGCATTAGTGCACAGTATTTGCTTTCTTCTGCACACTGAACAGTAGCCATGATAACAGAAGATTAAGAGATTTAAACATCTAGCGGCTTCGCTGTATGATGTGACACAGTTAAACCAATAATCACTGTTGCTGCTTGATGGCTGGTATTGACCGAACTTCAGCTGACATAATTCTTTGCTGAAAGTAACTGTCATCATTAACTTACAACCATCACTGTATAAGCACAAACACAGATCATATAGAGCTGGCTGACAGGTTAGCTCAAGCTGTTTATGATTATAGTTGATGAGGTTTGCCATGCAGCATTAATACACTACTAGGTGTCATTCTTATTGATTATGGTAGTCTATAATAAGGATTGCAGATGTGATAATATACTTGTGCATGGCTTTAATGCTAAATATCCGTCTAAACATGAATAAGTTTTGGAGTATGAATATTTTACACAGGTTGAAAGGTTAAAGCAAAACAGTACTAAGTCTAAAAACAGGCATTTTCATTTGTCATTTTCATGCCACACAAAAGGAATGGGTTTGACAGATGAGTGAACTGAGACCTTGTGGGACCCGGGGATTATGTGGGTCTGCAGTGTATCTTTAATCTGGTGTGATTTCTCTCAACACTTTCTTTTGCCTCTGCTGCACAAAGCTACTCTTTCTCCAAGCATTATTGCATCTCTGTTAGGCAATTTTAATGTTCAGTCTGGCCCATCCAAACCCACCTCATTAGTCTGCTATGCCTTTGTACTACATCTCCTCTTCCACCATACATATGTGCATATCACCAGAGTTATTTATGTTCTGTTTTGTTTTCAACGCCCCATCTTGTGACGGCGCGGCTGCCAGGCATAAAGCAGTCAAAACTCCTTTTCTCTCCAACCCGTCCCTCCTTGGCTGGAGAATTTATGGCCAAGTCATCGCCCCTGAGACAGAAGCTGAGAGGAGCCTGCCTGGGCCTTCTCTGAAACCCGGCACCTTCTTGTTTGACACACCACCTCATTTTGTCCCTTTCTGGACGTGTTCGACACCGCGGGGTGATGCCACTGACAGCGCTGTTTGACACCCATTCCTCAGCACCTGCCCAGTCACCTGGAGCTACGGCCAGGCTTTTCATCTTTACACCCTCCCACTAACTCCTCCACCCCACCTACACTTCAAAATTTGTTACCCAAAATCAAAGGTGCTGTGCATTGTTAGGGTTCGAACATTATACCGGTGTCATGTAAGCTCCTTGAACAGAACAGCTGCAGGTAATTCACAGAGAGAGAATCCCAGGCTCTTTGTCACTGTTGTCTGATAGTGCTTGCTGAAGCCAGGAGTGGGTGTAAAGTCCTCTTTGCCATTAACACTTCAGCCCTGTGGCCTGTGTGCTTGGCAGCTCCCTGCTCTGTAAATGAAACCAGGAGATGCTCGCGGTTTGGACAGCACTATGGTGGGACCACATGCTAGTTGGGCTACTAAAAGTGCAGTAGCTCTGACAAGTATTGTGTCGTGAGCCAAAAGAGCTTTGTCATACGCCTACACAAATATCTCCAAAATAAAAGCTTTATGTTACAAAAGAAGACTAGGGGCTATGAGGTCAGCTGTGTGTTGCTGAATTTGTAATGAGATGAACCTCTAAATTTCAGTTGTTGGTGCCAAATGCGATCTGGGATAATTTCACAAAGACAATAAAACCCTGCGGCACCTAAACATATTGTCTCTTGACAAATCTCTCGGGGGGCAGGGGGGATTGTGGTGCAGTTGAAACGCAAAATATGTTAATGTTTTTTTATTTATTTATTTTTAACAGATTGATTCAGATTACGGCTGATGCCTTATAGCAGGCAGCATATTTTGCAGATTTTGTGAAAATAGCCGCTAAATTCTGAATATCACGCAGAACTTTGTCAGTACCAAATTGATTAGTGCCCAGTGCACGGCATGCATCCAAACAAAAAAAAAAAAAAAAAAAAAAAAAGGAAAAACATTCTTTTAACAATGAAGAGATACACGGCATGCTTGGGGGCCGGCGGCCTGAATGAAAACACTGAGGCACAATAACAAACTAAACAAAATGATGCTGATCTAATAGGTCATGATTGCTGCACTCCCTAAGGCAGTCCTGAAATTATATAGCTGTATTTCAGGAAAGAAAATGATAATGATTTAGAAACAGGATTGTCTGAGCCATGGTTTCTGAGGCTTCTGTTGAGTTTTTGTCAATGAGAGTAGTGTTGTCATTGTCCTTGAGGCATAGAGACACAATTTATCCATTAACGAATGAGAGTAATGACTTAAACTACTATCAAGAAAAGCCTAGAAAGTCTTTAGTTTACTGTGAACAATTCACATCAGCATGGCATCCATGCGCAAATGTTTTTTCAAAAACTAGTTAATAACGTGAATGCTCCCAAACCAAAAATTCATCCCCCTTTGCATCACAACATATTCTAATATGATAAATGGACCTGAGTGTAGAGGGGAAAAGAACGGCGAGCCTTTTCCGTTACACTAGTATTTGAGGTTAAGATTCTTTGGACTGGGCCGGAGAACATTTTTCCACGCAGTCAACTGAAAGTGCACATTCTGCCCTCTCAAAAATGATCATTTGACCAAAAAGTCTCTCTCTCTTTATGCAACCATAGGGTCTGATGCTGAAACTCTGGATTGTACTCACCACCAGATGGGATAGCCTCCAAGCACCCGTGAGCTGGACAACCACACACACATCACATATCCAATCAGATACAAATCCATGAGGTAAGCCTTGTAGTGGGTAAGAGTGTAAATGGATCAATACATAGAATTTCCAGTAGGCAGTGAAGAAGAGTTTCCAGGAAGAGAGGCTTTAGGGCAGCTTGATTGTTGAATGAGGGGAAAATTAAAATGATATTGAAAAAAAAATTCTTCCTCCTGTTTTCCCCCCTTCTTTGAGTCGGGCCAGGAAAGTGTGTCTGTCTCCTAGTAGTTAAGAGAGTAAGTGTCTCTCTCACACACATGCACACACGCTCCTACCCGTCCTCTCCTTCCCTCCCTCTCTCTGAGGTTCTTCCCTAAGGTAGATATCTTTTTCTCTCTCTCTCTACTTTTTTTCTCCCT
>OMLF01030542.1:3745-15102 GCA_900302615.1 Holocentrus rufus
ACAACAGGGGAGGAGGAGTGCAGGTAAAAAAGAGCGACAGGTAGAAGTGAAGAAATGTTGGCAGCAGCATCCAGGCACTCAGAGCAGAGAGAGAAATTTTCACACCTTTTTTCCTTGTGTTCTCTCTCCCTGCTCTGATGAATTCATTTTTAATACTCTCGCTCTATCACCCCTCGCTATCTTTAATCCTCACGCAGAACTGCGAGAGTAAAGGGCGGGCGACCGTGAGCCGGGTCAGCCAACGCGGAGAACAGAGTAGATTAGTTCACTTGATAACAAACCGCTATCTTTATTAGCCCCAGTGCCCACTGGGTAGGATAGACTCCAAGCCTTCCAAAATTCTTGTAAACTCTGCACAGGTGAAGAAACTCAAATCGATACCTGACTGTGAATATGGATCGCTATTTATGCCGCCTTATGCTGCTGAATGCATCCCAGCAGACTTGGCTGGACAGCTACTGGTGGGAGGGAGCTTATTCCTCCCACAGTTATAATTTCTGTTTCATGAAAAAAGGCTGGCGATAAAGAGCGCTTTTGTGAAATACCACCCAACGCCCACACAGGCATAACAGAACGCAAAAATCAATGGGAAAGGACTTATTTTGTTCATTTGTCATTGTGTGTTTGACTGTCTATGCGTGATTATGTGTGTGTGTGTGTGTGTGTCTGCTGTCTGTGGATTTGTATCTGTAAGTGTAGAGTGCATGCATTTGAGTATGTGAAAACCAGTGAGGGCAAATCAAAGGCAGAAATCAATAAATAAAGGCTAATTCAGTTATTTTGATGGGTGTGTTCACAGAATATGCTGCGACTCGCTGAATTTGGGTCCTGATGGTGTGATGGTGCAAAGACACTCAATGCTGATAACACAGCATCAGCATCAACACCGCAGCTAGAACTGTTAAAGAAAAGATTTCAGATGGAGGTGGAGTTATGTTTGTACCGAACAAAATGAAAGAATTGACCATATAATTCACCAGCAAGTTTTAGGCGAATGCCCCCAGTTTCACTGAAAATCAATGATATACCTATGTTTGAAATGGAGTATATGTTTATATTCATTTATTTATTCATATATTTATTTAGCAATTTAAAAGCACAAATAGCAGAATTTATTGATCTTCTGTTTTTGGGTAAAAACCACATTTCTATATAAATGACTAAATGTATGAATTATTTATCTCACAAATAATTGAATATAAGATAAAAATACCCAGAGTTAAATCCATATCTCAGTGTTTATTAATTTAGCTTGGCATGAGTCTTGCATACTTTAAGTTCCCTTGAAATTCTGTACTCTGTTTGAATTTTTCCCGATCATATATGTGCACACATCCAAATTTTATGCACTGTCCTTTTTTTTTTTTTTTTTGTATTCTAAATTGAACTCTAATAAAGTAAAGTTGGTGCATGTTTTGCTATTTACTTTTCTAAGGTTGCAGCATTTCTGTCATGCAGTGTGTGGATTGTCAAGTTGGTGAATGAGTTTGGTCAGTTTGCAGCATGTTCTGTAATGTGTGTGTGACGCTAAATTACTGCATGTGATTTGTCTTTTACTTGGATTTTGTCTGTTTGAGGCGGATGCCCTCTCTAGGCCAATGAACTATAAAACTTCCTATCTGTCTTCCCTGCCAGGTTGCATGGCTCATCTTTATAGACCAAATGGACCAATGGAAAATCATCATTCCAAAAGTGCATAAGTCATGTCTTTTTGATACTCAGTCTTTAATGAAATATGTGTATATTGAATTTTCAGCTTATTGATGGACTGGCAACTTTCACTATCTATTTTGTACTATTTAATAAGGCAGTTCATAAAGACAGGAGGAGTGAGCAAGAAAAGACTGATACAATGGCTGAGGTAGCATCAAAGAGGAAAGGCCTGACCTCAGATCATTTTCACTTGCATCTTTTTACTGACATGTTTCATTACAGCGCAAACAAACACTGTGTTTGTGCATCTAATTAAGTACAACCATCTAAATGGTACATGTATATAGATATTCTTTTAGATAAAGAGGATAATTGAAATAAATACATTTGATAATAAGTTTCAGCCAATGGACAAGTCTGGACTTCTGGAATTAAATGATAGCCTGTTCAATGTTTTACACATGGAACAATGATGGGTTCGATAGGGTTGATACTATTGTTGGAAACAGACTCTATGTGTCGCTTAAAGGAAAGTTCAATGTCAATCCAGTATCCACTTTTGAAAGGAGGTGTTCCATCAATGAAAAGAGAATTGAGTCACTGGATGATTGAGCACTATATCTGGTCCCAAAACAACATGCTACATGATTTTGTTTTGTTCAGGAAAACTTAATATAGGGCATGGAGGCAAAGAACAACCTGAAGTGGAGGGTGGCTGTCTCTATGGAGTGTATTAGTACATTTTAACACACAACTCAGAGTCGAGTATCCCATTTACACCTCAGCCACTTGTCAACAATAAAAAATAGGGAGAGATAATTAATTTAGTGAGTGATATGCTCAGACTATTTTTGTACAGGTCAGACAGCCTAGCAATGGAGACGCTACCATTTGATTCAGCTAACAGTATTCAACTTGAGCCACTTGTAGACATGGAATGGATTTAATGCAGCACACATCCACACAAAAATAGCTTGGTTTGTCAGTGTTAATTGCTGGAAAATTATCACGCTAGTTTTGAAGTAATGGGTGTTTTTAAAAGGGTGGTGGCTCATGGCTAACACAAGCTAGCATGTTTAGCTGCGCACTGAAGTTTCAGTTTGTTGCTACATACTTTGATTCAAAACTGTATGGCTAGCATGTTGCAAGGTTTTAACCCACATCCTCCAACCAATCAGAAACGAGTATTAACCCAGAGTATGGTATAAGTATCAATTGCAAACAAGGAAAATTGTTGACTGTGTTACTGCTATTTTTTGAAAGCAACAAGCTATTCAATCTACCTAACAACATCTAGCTATTACTTCATAATTAAGTGCCATATTGCTTAAATATTGCCAATGTGAGTGAAGATAAGTGTGAATCTGTTTATCACTGCATGTGTACATTGTGTGCATGTATGCTGATGTGTATTGTGTGTTCTTTGTATTTGTGCAAGAGGTTCACAATTGCCTCCTGAAAGCCCATTCCAACTGCAGGTATATTTTAAGGATGGAACAAAGTGTGCCCCGTGTTCCCATACAGAAGCTCATTCTTGTTTGACAGAAAGGCACTTTCAATGCAATCTAATATTGTGTACATGCATGCACGTTCATTCGCCCACTCCTACATAGACACCTATAAACACATACACTTCCTGACAGCCCATTTCCCCTAACACCAAGCCTGTACGTATGCCCAACCAGATACATAAATCAATTTAAATGTAACTTCATGTTTGAGTGGCCACATGTTGGCGACGCACAGCCAGCAATCAGGCACGTGACAGCCAAGCGAAACACGTGACCAAATGGATCCAGCATCACATGCTTTTCATGAAGCTCAAGGACGCTTCACAGCTCTCTCTCTCTTTCTCTCTCTCTCTTTCTCACCACGCAAACACACACATACGCCTCTGAGCAAAACAAACCATCAGAGTTGTTGAGCGCAGACATAGTCTTTCTTCACCTGCATCACAGATGAGTTGTTGGAGGCCATTTGTTATTGATGAAACCCCCTAGGCGCACCACTCACCAAGCAGATACACTTGACGTACATCTAAGGTGGTTTTTCCGTTGCGGTGACTGTTGCAAAGAGGCCGTGGCTATATCTTCTGTAGTGGAGATAGAAGAGACAGCCACGTCTGTTCCATTTTCACTCGCATTCATCTCATTCGGCTAAATATATTGTAAAAGACTCCCACGGCATTATTCAAACCGGGGGCCTCATTGCTGAACATTTCCAGGATATTCCAGTCCAACATTGTGATTTACAAAACAAGTTGTCACAATATCAAAATCAACTCTTTGTACCATTTCTCTCATTATGAATGCTGTGGATATTATATCTACTCCTTTTTTTTAAATCAGATGCTTTGAAATGATTACATAAAGGAGCTGCTAAAGTGCCTTGCTCAAGGGAGTCATGACTTTTTAGGAATGGATGAATGCATTAATATTAACACCATATTTTAGTGGTGGACTAGAACCAGCCAGCTTTAAGACACGATGACTGCGTTTTGATAGTCTGATCAGAAATATGGCATATGCAGCTCAGTGGTAATACACTTTATGTATGGTGAAATTGGTCTGTTATTTTCACTAATCTGTGCCATGTTTCGCTTTGGGGAACGTTTCCTGACAAACTTGTTTTGTTAAAACGATAATCTGTGAGGTTTTGATGTAAATAAATGCTCGTTTTGCTCTTCCTATAATTAGCTATCAGATGGCTTCTCTATCCTTTAGGCGGAGAGATAGGAAATCATATTAAATGTGGAGCATTAAACACAATCCTATTTCCAAATGGTCTTAAGCATAAAGGACGAGCCGTTTTACAATCAATTCAGTGTCTACGATTGTGGCTGTGTGACATGATGTGATTTATGAAGTGGCATTTCTTGCTTGGAAATTCTGTGTCAATTGTCATGACATGGAAAATATAGCATATTTATCTTAATTTTAAGACTGTGTGACAAAACCAGACAAAATTACAGACCATTACTGTGTCTGTAACAGGGATTTGTGCGTCACATTTAAAGGGTTCGTGTTAGAATACGACCTGTTGTTTTATCTATGCTACTTTTTACAGGTAGCCATTACTCCTGGTGACACTGCATGTCTGAATCACTGCTGCATTTCCATCTATTACTGATGTAGCTGTTCCAGGGTATCTGACAGTAAATACTGTGCACAGTGAAAGCATAATTGCCAAAGGACCCGTGATACAATGTTGTGACAACATCAGTGCTGATAGTGGATGAGAAGAATCACTTGTGTGTTAAAATTGCCATTCAAACTTGGTTAATCAATCGTGGCAGCGATTTAAATGTTAATGGTTAAATATGAACTGCGATGCTGTTTGAGGACAAGTGATGCTTCATAAGAGCACAATGTTTATTCTTAAGTTGTGTTTAATTGCTTAACAGCATAAACCTATACCTTCTAGTAAGGAGGCCACAGCTATTTTTTTCAGCTGAGAAATCACTGAATAAAAAATCAATCTGGCTCAAAGACATGCCGCGTTTATCATTATGTGACAGAGATATATGTTACACATGGGAAGAGTGCACATAAAACTCATTATCATATGTCACGTCAGGCATGGAGCACGCAGGGAGTTTTGATCTGCTGAAAAATATAATGGCATGATTGCTTTGATACATGGTGTTTAAAATGTCAGAGAAAGCCAAGCGCTCTTTGCAAATGTGTGTGGGAATAAATTCAAATTGTGCAGACATGGAAACTCCCAACAAAGGAGGCACTTTGCATTAACGGTCATTATGAATTTGAAGCGAGCCACCATTACTTTCAGGCAGCAAGTCGTGACGGGGGTCCGGAGCTTTCAATGTGAGCAGCGGCGGATGGGGATGTGTTTCAGAAAGGACAGGAGGCGAACATGAGAAATCCATTAGCCTGACTGTGTAAGAGGACTGTCATATTTATCTTTTGTTCCATAAACTACCTCTATATTTCAACCCCCTCG
The DNA here is from genome assembly GCA_900302615.1 of Holocentrus rufus. Taxonomy (NCBI): domain Eukaryota; kingdom Metazoa; phylum Chordata; class Actinopteri; order Holocentriformes; family Holocentridae; genus Holocentrus; species Holocentrus rufus. The sequence continues at coordinate 9,359 of OMLF01030542.1, forward strand.
CTTCACTTTGCATCTATTCTCTCCATCCCTCCACTCCCCCGCCCCCTCTTTCCACTACATGCTTTGCACCTCCCCACCTCTTCTCCCTAATCTCATCACATCCTTTCCCCCACCATTCCCTCCTCTTTCCCCCTCCTCAACTTGAATGATTCAACTCTCTCCAGCCTCACTCCTCAGGTGGGGAATAAAACCGAACCACCTAACAATATGAGCATCCAGTATCCAATGAGGAGAAGAAGCGTCCCTTTGCATTCAGGGCACCTTCACTTGTGAAATCCTGACCAATGTGGACCAGGATATTATATAAGGAGGACTGAAAATGTACTTCCCATAAAGATTCAGTGATGTTTGACAGGACAGGGTTTAGTTCCTCTTTAATGGGCCTTGTGTGCTGGAAGGCAGTGCTCCCTGCAGGTTTGAAGCTATATCAACCTCTACAGCGAAGTAAGTGATGAAATTTTGAATGCAATCAAAAAAATAAAAAATTGAAAATAAAAAGGAATTATCCTTTAGTATGACTTGTTTATGCAGCTAGATATGGTTTTCTATTCCAACTGCATCTGCTGTTTTGTCCATGCCCTGTAGTCAGCTGCGCATGCATTCTTTTCCCAGCAACTGCCTCTTTCACACAGTTACTTTCACATCTGGCACCCAACCAGTATAACCACAGTCTCTTACTGTTGCCCACTGAGAGCGGCGCCGTCGAACCAGTCCTCTACTGTTGGACTCGACTGGAGCAGCTGCCTCGCTGAAGGGCATTTCAACTTTCTTTGCCCCCCAGCCGACCTCCCTCTTCCTCCTCCCACTGAGCCCACTCCAACTCTTCACTTGTGTTTATACACTTAATTCTATGCTGACAGCACTTGTATGTTGAAATTACTGAGGTAGCCGAGTGGACTTTTATGTCTTAATGGTTTTCTCCGTATCTTCACTCAAGTACTATCCTTTGCTGCATTTTAAATCACAGAGAATTCATGTGGCAGGTTCTAGACATTTGCAATGCCACTGTCGCCGAGTCTCCCAGCAGCAGTGAGGACATAAACAGCCATGAGAAATCTGGATCTTTTTGGTTCTTGTCTCTCACAAACATGAGTGTGCTTTACTGAAGTCACATTACATAATTTCTACGTTATGAAGGCCGCGAAATTCACAAAGTCACGGTACTCCTTGCTACAGTTTGGGGTCAGCAACATGTGAAGTGTTGCAGAGTGCAGCTTGAAGCAAACTTTCATCGTTAAATTGGCAGCGCTTCTGCTTAAGTCGGATATTTTAGTGCTTTTTCGTCTTTTTTTTTTAACATTGTTAAGGTTATATTCAGAATCAAATCTTCTCTAAAACCTAAGCGCTTGTTCCCATCTGTCTCCTCCTATTCAGCCTCCCTTCTCTCATCGCTCTCTCAGCCCCGCATCCCAGCTCCTTGACATGAATGTCTACTCTGCATGTCTTCCCTAGTTCCCCAGGGCACCGTGGCGGAGAGAGCTAAGAAGACAACTAGGTGGGTGGGGAGAGAGAGAGAGAGAGAGAGAGAGAGAGCTGCATTAGACACCTGAATCTTGACTTGAAATGTATGGCTACATCATATGATCTGAAATACATATCACAAAATATTTAAGTGAAATTATCATTTGTTTGAATTTCTGTATTTGTATTGCATTGTCCATTTGTGCTCCAGTCCTCTGTCAGCTTGTTTTTTTCCCTGTTGGAATCAGAAAGTAGATCCGGCAGGTAACATCTTCAGATGACTTCAGGAGACGATGTGATATTTCTCCCACAAATTATTGTAATTACAAAAACACACTGGGACTTTTTTGTTGTTGCTTCTCATGTACTGTAGGTCACATGTCTCAGGATCTGATAGCACACACCCATGCATGATTAGAATTGAACAAATGCCACTCCATGCAGTTCTTTGCTGTTCAACATCAAATCTCTGTCATTTTGAGGCAAAAAACATAATTTAGACACTTTTGACCTAAGTGTGAATATATGCATATTCGGAATCCTGGCAATATTGTAGAGAGCTTCTGCCTTTGTTGAGTGCTGTTGTCTGTAGATGCAGCACAGTAAAACTCAGTAGGTGTATAGTTGTAGGTTGTAGTTTAATGGCAAAAAAAAACCAACAAAAAAAGCAAAACGGAGCACTGTAGCCACAAGGCTTTCAAATCTCACTGCAGCCACCCATGTGCGAAGAAAGATTAATTCTCAATGCTGCATTCACTTTCAATGTTGTAAGGAACATTGGGTTAAAGAAAGGTTTGTTTTGACTGAGATGACTTGCGCTTATTTTTCTTGTTTATGGTGCAGAACGCAGAACAACTTGCCATTTACGATGCAGGGTGGTATTAAATAGATATTGCGATGCTTTCTGGAGGACACGGTTACGGGAGGCAGGCAACGCAATAGGGTGAAACACGTGCGCGGTGCCCCTCGTGTCAGGAACAGAAGGGTTAAACTGCACTGTAAACAACCTGCAATGAAAGGGCTGGATTGCCAAGACAGGAAGAAAGGGAAGCAACGGGGGGAGAGGCGAGGAAGAAGAAGAAGGAGAAGAGGAAGACGAAGAAGAAGGGGCAGGGACGATGTTCAAAGAGTTTGTTCTAGCATTTGAAAAGGGAATTTACAACAGGCCGCGCGCTGCAGCGGCGCTTTGAAGTGCCCGGCAATATGTGTGGAAATGCCGGTGCTTACACGCCTTGATTAGCCGGGGAGAGCTTCACACCCCCTGCTGCACATGTTGTTGCTGTGATACTCTCACCAAGCAGGGGATGTGGTGATTGTCAGCCGCTCAGCTGGAGCCGTCGTCATAGGTGTGTGCGTTGGGGGGGACACTGCATGTAGATGTGCAGATGTATATTTCTGCAGCAGTTGAGGGTGTGCCATGTGTGTGCATGAGAAATGTGTATATGTGGGTGAAGTAGTAAAGTGTATTGGAGGAGGGTGTGTGTGTGTGCGTGTGTGTTCCGGCGCGCGTGCCAGAAGGCCGGCATAATTGGATTGACAGCTCCTGGCGTGAAGGGTGCAGCAGAGTCAACTAGAGTGTGTTCCTCGAGAGCTCCCCTGGCGCCCTCTCCTCCTTCCTGCTCATCTTTTTCCTCCTTCTCCTCATCGCTCATTCTCTTCTTCCCTCCCACCTCCTCCTCTCCTCGGCTGTGATCTAATTGCTAGAGAAGGGCTAGCAAAGGAGCTCCAGCTCGCGGTCGGTGGGCGGCTTCCTTCTCACAGAGAAAGAGAGATCATAAGAAATTGTTTTGCTTCGAGATCGTTATCAATCGTTTGTTTCCAAACTCAATATGATTTGAATATGTTACCTTTTTGGTATTAAATTAAAACCTGCATGGAGTAATAGTTTTAGTGTAAAAACACACCCGTCTTAACAGCCCCATGTCTAGGAACTTAAATTAAATTCTAATATCAGAAAAAAATGTAATTTAGGAGTAAAATAAATTAAACTGACTCACACAGAAGGAGGCAAGAAATCTATCTGATCTGTATATGAATAGATATGGAGGAGAAATGAGAGATGCTACGTGAGCAGAGATGCAAAGCTTGTGTAGGTAACTTTATAGAATGGGCGTGATTTTGTCAAAAATTTGAATTCAGGCTTTCCCAAGCTGAGATTCAGTGCCTCCTCCAAGCCCCTCCCACCCACATGCACGTTCATGCGTTTGGCTGTGATGCCGATGCAATGGGGAATTATACATTTGCAACCCAGCTCCCTTCCCTGCCAATCAGTGGCCACGATAATCTAAGCTAAAGTACCTTAGCCACGGTGGGCTAAAACAGAGGCACTGTAATTATAAATAGAGAAACTCTGCAACGCTTTACAAATGGCGGCACGGCAGCATAAGACACACAGCCAGCCAATCACACATTCAAATTTTACACAGCTTTGATATGTACGACAGATCCAACGGACAACAACGCTACAAGGCCAGGCACGACAACTGTTAGACTGCTGCACACCACGGAATTAATACAGGTAAAAATACTTACTCATCGAAATCCCCTTGAAATCCAGAGGAAGCTCTCAAAAGTCCAAGACCAAGACACTTGAGCTTATGTCAACACTGTGAGCTGCAAGAGCAGAGACAGAATTACATCCTCTTTACAAACACCTTACATATGAGGAGATAAATACACAGTGAAGAGGAAATATATCCACCAGAATTTTCTCCACAGCATGAGGAAGCCCCCATTACCACAGCCCACAGATTAAAGTATGTGTTGTTGAAAGAAAAAATAATTGCTAATTCATTTTAGATTTATTTTAAAGATTTATGGATATAATCTTCTGAATCCTATATTTGTTTTGTTTTTTTTTTATCCTTGAGCTCGCTTTTTTATGCCTTGCATTTTACTGTAATGCTCTGACAATAAAGTAAATCTGCGAAAGAAAACAGACTGTGAAATGGCTCACTCATCCATTATTCACGATAAAGTGTTTGTCTCATAGTGAACTATATGGGGTATGACTGAAAAAAGTTTTGGACACTACATGAAAAATCAGTTAAAAAATAAAAAAAGTGCACTGAATATTCATGTCATGCACCCGGACACACCCAGCATCTCATAAAGCATCCGAACATTCAAGACAGCGTGTTGAGAGCCGACAATGCCCAAGCAGTGCTCATTTCAGTCAAAAATGCCACTTGAATTAACATAGTTAAGTGGCTCCACCTGTTCCCACAGTCTTCTTTCACCAAAACACAGCATGGAGAATTGTTTCTCTACATGGCTCAAATTTGTGGAATAAGCTATTTATTTACCCTGCTTAGGTGGAGGAATGCAAAGTGTGAATCAATCAGCCTGCTGGAGGAATTCAGGCTACTTATATCTGCCTGCTCATCTGGTTTTGCCTGCCTTCTTTCACTAAAACTCAATGTGGAGGGGGGCAGTGTGAACCAACACTAAAAGCTGAGATTTTATTGAAATAAAGCCTTGCTTGGTTGATTATCACATTTACAAGGAAATACCAATGATTTGTAAAATAGGGACTATCATCATTTTGCACCAATATTCACAGATGCAGAGTCACATAGCCTAAAAAATTGACAGTTTCTGTATATTTACTGTAATTTTTAAATAAACACACTAGTTACTATCATTTTAAAGCATTTACCATCTAACTAAAAAGATTATCATTCTCAGTAGAGCTATTTCACAACCATTTTGAAATAGCAGGTAAACACAGGTGTTACTAATGACATTAATAAAGGTTCTGTTCCATTTTAGTGTAGCAGAGTCTTTCCAGTGAGCCAGCATGAAAAATAGCTGGACCCTGGCTCTGTTTGACCTAAATGGAATGGAATCTTAATTAATTCCATGAGTAACACCTGTGTTTGCCCGTGATTTCATGTCTAAGGTCTATACGGCTGCAATGAAAATGTCTTGGAGAGCTAGAACAAAATTAGCTATAAATCATTGGCTCAACATGCTAATGACAAAGACAGAGAGATTATTAATTTTAGCAGACTGCCTGTACCCTTCCTTATTTCTGTTTTGACTCGTTTCGTGTTGGATGCTTATGTTCCTCCACTTTACATGCATGTGAAACACTCCTTTCTCTTGGTCTGACTACATGCACTGGGAGTGGTGAAGACAGGACACACTGATGAGGGCAATGTTGGATTGAAAGTAGAATTGCGCGCTGCTAGTTATCCACTCTGCATACCTTCAGCAGCTGACGGCTAAAGCCTACCAGGAGTCGGGGGTGATTGAGGCTGGCGGAGGGGAAGATAGAGCAC
>OMLF01030545.1:7733-47681 GCA_900302615.1 Holocentrus rufus
TAAAATAAACCCTAACCCTAACCCTAACCCTAACCCAAAATATTGTGATAATATCATATATTGCAATATTTCAACACGACAATATTGTGATATTAAATTTTGGATATCGCCCAAGCCAACATTAATATACTGAAGGGCAAATATTGATGCTCTGGAAGTTTCAATCACCACACAACTGCTGAGAATGGGCATTGTGGTGTAAGTTTAGTGTTACCCATTATAAATTCTGGGACGCCAAGCACCTCAAAACATAAAACTGTTATGATATCTATGTTTCTGGAAGTAAAACACTAATTTTCCACACTTTGAACTACAGAGAATGACAGTGCAGTTCTCTTGTATGCAAATGAAATTATCCATCTCTCAGGACCAGCGACATTTTTTTGTCATGTTCAGGCCTGATGTGTGTGTGTGTGTGTCTGTCTGGATTTGTCTGTCTCCCTCCATTTCTGATTAACTCCCCAGTATTATGAAGACAGACGAAAAATGAGTTGCGGAGAAATGTATTGGATTGAATGTTCAAATTTCATTTTACTGCTCACACAACCCCGTTTACATCAATAAATACAACCAATCAAAACAGAAGTGACACTTTACATAACAAAAAAATTATATAATAAATTATAGTTCAAGAATGGGGTCTTTTTCTGTGAAATCCATGAAAAAAAGTTTGATTATTGATCCAGCCATTTAACAGGTGGCTTGGTCCTATTGCAGAGTGTTCTAAGTGGCTTTAAATCCTAGTCCTCCCTCTCCGTGATAAAGAAAAAGGTCCCACTCCTTAGCTTACATCCATCCACATGATATTGTAAGAGTCCTACAGCTTGTACATTCCAAAGGTTGTGGCTCCTTCCTCATAGTCCACCAACGTGAGGTCTTGCACCCAGACGCTGAGCTGGTTCCCTGCCTCCAGTGAGATCACCTCTCCCTGGGAGGCTGTGCACAGGCCACTGCTGTAGCTCTCCAGGCTGCAGTAAGCCTTCATCACGTCCTTCTCCTCCGCCGTTTCACTCTCCCTGAGTTTGACAATGTTGGCCAGAGCGATCCTGGGATTCCCCTTGGAGAAGGTAACCCTGGAGTAGACATAGTAGTCTCCAGGCTGCAGAACGGTCAGCCAGCTGGAGTGGAAGTAGTTGATGTTCATACGAACTGAGCGGTCCATGTTCCATGGGAGAACCCCCGACACTGGTGAGAGGAGAGGAGAATTTTAAGTAGTGTTAATAATGCTTAATATTTCTACTCAACTTGACTCTTACACTCCACGATACTTCATTGTGCCACGCTTTATTGGCATTGTCTGATGTTAATATTCAACATTCAATATTCAATACTCAACTTACCACATTTATATCATCTGCATTAGGGTTAGGGTTTGGGTTAGATATTAAACTGATATTAAGTTGAGACTAAATTGATACTTAACACTGGACGCTCCACATAAAGTGTTACCTTGAATTTGGGCTACTTATTATTACAAAGTTGTAACTGTGGTAGTTTCTTACATTTGTTGTCTTTTGCGAAGGTCTGGACTGATGGCTGCTTGACTACCATGCGCGCCATGGCATTGTGAGAAGATCCTTCTGATGAGAGAAATGCAGCTGAGGGAGAAAACACAGATCTAGTCAGGTACTCTGCTGAGGTTGGAGTAAAACTGTAAGCAAAATACTGTGAAAATACACACACACTATATGTATATATATATATATACACACACACACACAAGTCAAGAAGAAACCAAATACAAACATACCTTTTGCCTCAGACAGGGGGACTTTTTCCTGTAGGTGAGAGATTGAGAGATTGGGACAGTACAATATTAGCAACAGGCAGCATGTAATATTTTATGTATGTCTGCATTACTACAAACCTTATTTATGCATAAAATATTCTGTAATTTTAAATCATCTTGTATAAAATGATTCTCCTGCAAGAGCAAGACATTTAACTGTCTATATCACACCTCACTTGTTTTCTCAACAGCATTTCTCACAGTGCAAGTGCAATTTCATATAACTCGAAGTGGTATTTGACTCACAAATATGAACTTGTGGAAACCACACAAACATGTGAATACATCTGTTACTTGTCACACTCATATTGCCAATCTAAAAATTTAAATAATCTAGCTGCTGAGTACAATTACTTCAAGTTCACCACAGAACTTGCATTGGCTCCAAAAAAACACAAGCAACACTACAACCATCTATCAATATAAATATAACTCCTGTCCCTTTGACAAGAGTAAGAGGTTATTACCTTTTTGCCAGTGTGGTACAGATAGATGAATCCTCCGAGAGACAGACCCATATGCAGCAACACCAGCCCAACCAAGATCTTGATGAGAAACTTGCTGTAGCCGGGTGACGGGGCAAGGGCCGGTATGAGGACCGGGCTGGACCTGGTGGCGCGTGGAGGGACCGGTGGAGGGGCCAGGCTGGTCTGGTAGGTGTTGATCATGGTGGAGAGAAACGGTGATACCTAGAGAGGCCTGGCATCCGTAACATCCCATGCGCTTCTGAGCAACTTCTCTCACAACCCAGATAGTTTTTCTCTCACTACTTCCTGGAAGGTCTGAACGCTAAAGATGTAATGCGGTGCATGTCTGTAGATGTGCCAGTACATGTGACCTTTTGTAAGAAGGTGTGTTTGTGAAACACATCTTTGAGCATTTCTTGCAAGTTCCCACCAGACCTGCACACCCTGCTACCCATCCTTGTATTATTATAATTTATTATTATTCCTCAGCTTTTAAATAAGATGTTAACAAAGAAATAATTCTGATTTGGGCCAATAAAGTCCAAATTCACATTTAAAATGGACAAAATCAAAAATGACTTCACATTCATAAGTGTGTGCAATTTGTGCAGCAGCTTCACACAGTTTGTCACTGATGTTAAAATGAGCCTGCTGGACATTTCTGAGAGCAAAGGTCAACAACCACAGCCACAGCAAAACCAAAATACACATCAGGTATTATTTAGGGAACCATACCGGAAGCTGAATATAATACACATTTATTACACATTCATTTGAATACATGACACTTTAATGACTGGTAACAACTGGTTTAAAACATGGATAAAAATAGAGGTAGTTAATTTAAACAGTTAAAGGATTTTAACTGTTTTTATAGCAAATAACCCCATGCTAAAGTTGGAATATTTCTGTGATCCCGTTTTGTCTTATCTTTCATATTCCATTCTATTCAGTTCATTTCACTGTAATACAGGACTAGGTGACAAGTCCACAATGTGATGGCAACCACAGTGCACTTAAAGTTTGGCTGTGTTATGAAATTCTTTGAAACACCCCCCCGCCACCACTTGTCTTCCACTGTACCGCAAACCCTGCTTATGTGGCACGCACTAGCCACACAGTGTTGCATAAATGGATTAGACAATTCAGCAGATGTGGCAGTCTCTTTTTCATATGACTGGTTTGCCTGTGTAGTTGCAGAATTACTCAGCTGAGGGATGGTTTCCATTTCTATCAGAGCTTCATAACCTGTGTCAGACCCTTAATGTTGACTCATTCTTCAAGTGTGAACAGTGACAGACAGGCAGGCGGGCAAATAGATAGATAGATAGATTCTATAGATTCTAACTCCATTAAAAATTATGATTGTAATTAATGACTCTTGCCTCATGAATCTAATCTCATACACATAACTTTGTTAGGTACGATCAAATATCTAGAAATAGCATAATTCAGATACATTGTACTGTACTGTTTGCGATTCCTTGCTGTTTAGTAGATTTTCCGGTGTATGATAAAACTGCTAAAAACTATGTAAAAACTTAACATGCTGCACTGTGGAGACAGACAAGGCAACAGACCTGGGAAAACAACAGAAAATACACAATGTCTCACAAAAATGAAAATGATCGATATTTATTGTTAAAAAGAACATAATCAAAACATTATGCATTACAACTAAATGTGAACCCCAGTTCATGTTATGATGCAAAGCCTTCATGTGCACTCTTTCAAACTAAGGAAACACTCACTGGCCTGACTGGACTGTTAGCAATAGCTATACATAATGATTGGCTGCAGTCTTTACACTTGTATGAGGGAAGCAGCTACAGACATCAAATCTTTATTTCTCTTCATAGAAAATCTTTTTTCCCCCTAAATATGTAAAAAGCAACGCTACGACAACACTGTAACTGATACTCGCACACATGCAGATTCGCATGCAGCATGAGACAACATTCACCAATGCACAACTGCGGATGTAACTGTTGGCTTGCAGATTTTCATGTAGATACATTTTTTTCATGGGGACATTTTGTTTAAATGGCTCACAGCTTCCCCTAGTGGTTCAAACACAGTAGTAGACTGCACTCTTCAGAGCTTTTCAGTACAACGGCCAAGAGAATTCATTCAATGAGGAAAACACCTCCATAATTAGCGAAGGTGTTAAGAAGGACGGATGTGATCATAGTACAATGATTCTACTGGCACAATGGTGGAGAATGAAGTGTTCTTTCTTTGACCACGCTTCAGCCATCAAAATGAAGACCTTGACTATTTCAACTAATAACATGCTGTAACAGCCTGAGAGAGAGAGAGATCACAATGCACTTCCCTGACTAAATTAATCCCCAGGTCTCTCCATTCTGTCAACCTCTGAAAGCTCTTTCCTCTAACAGTAACATGCAGTAATGTGTTTCCTATTCTACTGATTCAAGGACAGCACGCCCATGGCTGTGCAGTGTCACAGAGAGACATTCAGCATGTTTCCTATAGCGGGTCGTTCTACTCAAGTTCTCCTCATATCAGAATGAAAAAGACCTGCATGGAAATATTTGAAATGTCAATTTCTTCTTTCTTTCATGAACATATGCAAATGAGTTGGGCGTTCACACTGTGACCTTTTCCAATTTTTTTTTCTTTTTTTCTTTTTTGCTGCAACCAGCAGATAATTTTAGTCACTTTGTCAGTTGACTATAAGGTGCGGCACGTCAGTCCTGCCACACGCAGCAGGATACAGAGAGACAACACCTACAAGTTTCTCAAGATGGTTCATTGGTGCTTTACCTCACTTGGCAGAGCGGTGGGTCCTCATGTGGGCGTTCTGGGTTTTCTGTCCCAAGATTGACAAATTGACAAAACCCCACATGCACAGAATAATTGATATTCTGTGATGAGAAACTTGCTAATTGAATAATAATTAAACTGTAAATGTTATAGAGGTAAGATACCAAGCTATATTTGAACAAACATTTAAAGCCCGAGTCTCAATTTCAAGGGTTTACGGTTTTGAGTGTTTACTGAACACGTGGCAGCTGGGCAGTGTCTTAGTATCACATCTGTGGTGCCTGCCATCACTGCTTGAGTGGAACTAAACCACTATTTACTCATAAATATGTAGGTATAGATAGTTTTTGTCCCTGATCTAACCGAAATGAATTTTAATTTCACAGAAAGCCTACCAGACGTCCACTGATTGGTAAAAATTACTTTTAGGCATAAGCTTATAACCTACAGTAAACATATATGTCTGTTCAGACCATTCTTAAATGTGTATACATGGCACTGATATGACATTCATAATATTAAAGGGTTTATAATGACATTTTTCATGTGTAAAATTAACATCAAGGTCTTCACAGACAAAAGAAGGCAAACTTGAAGCAAACTTGACGACCATTTTTTCCCTTCTATAGACCAAAAATCTTATGGAGTGTAATGGACAATGAGGGAGGGGGTGTGGCGGTCCTTCTGCAGGCCAGAGTGCAGCTTGTGTCCAGGGCTCCTGAGGACCTGAGGCTGTGTGGAGCTGAAGGAGGCACGTCTGTGGACGGGGAAGAGGCGAGAGAAGTGTGTCCCTGGAGTAGGGTGCTCCTCTCTGCTGCTCTGTAGATTGTTGATGCTATGAACAGATGGAGGCTCGCTGCTACACTTCATAAAGGCCACAAAGCATCTATAAAACTGCACAACAGAACAAAAACATTACAACAAACAACTTACAATATATGAGATCAAAAATCTTTCAGTATACACTATGCATATATTATTAGTCCCACCAGGACTGGTAGGAGTAGTTTTTTTTTGTTTGTTTTTTTTGTGGTCATTGTGTCCCCAAATGACTAATTATTTTGCATTTAGCATCAGGATTAAAAGAATGATTGAAAATGACAAATTGTACCTTTCAAAATCACTTAACTTTGAAAGATGGTATTTGAATGGAAAATGAAAAACCAACATTGATGACTAAATGACTATAAATTATGATTTTTTAAAATATATATATATATTTAAAATATAATTTTAAAAAGTTAAAAAAAAAAAAAGGACAGGGACAGGTGGGCAGCCATTTCACCACATCAGAGGCAACCCTGATTTTGGACCACCACCCTCCATGCAGCCCCCTCGCCCCGCCTGTGGCCCTCACCTGGTTATTGAAGAACACGTAGATGACAGGGTTGACAACAGTGCTGAACTTGGCCAGGACAGACGGCACCACACTTGCTGTGGGAGTGACCAGTCCGGACCTACCGAAGGTAGCCAGCAGGGCCATGACGCCATAGGGCATCCAGCACAGCAGGTAGCAGGACACCATGGATAACACCATCATCAAAATGTGCTGCTCTCGACGCTGAGCAGCCAGCAAGTTGATCTTACTCACCTGGGTACAAGGGGGAGAAGAGCAAGAAGTGAGGAAGTAAAGAAGAGGAACAGAACATATTCGTATATTACTGCAACACAAACAGAAATGGTGTTTTGTTAATTTTGTGTCATCCAGTCATCTTTTAGTTGCAGGCCTCATGCACAATCTCTCCCAACAGTCTTTCTGCAATTATTTTAGGGTCAAAATAATGGTTTATGCAGTGTGCTTGTGCATACATAACAATTATGATGAGGTTTGTATATCACTTTTCTTAAAGGGATGGTGAACTAAAATATGCAATTTTCAAAAAGTGTTTTATTGCCATCATTGTGTATAGAAAACGTCATGAAAGTGTGAGAATCTGAGGTCCCTCCTGTGCAGAGAGACCTATCTTTTGATTTCTCCCAAAAATGATCAGTTTGTGGACTTTTAGTGTACTAATCCATTCAGAACACAACCTCAGTTTTTATTCCTGCTGCCCCCATTTGATTGGCTTTTATACATAAATAAATTCTAATCCTGTTCTGAATTTATTCGTTTTTAAAAATAATTTATTTTTAATGAAAAAAAAAACGATAAGAGTATTGATAAAGAAGAGAACTGGTAAGGAGTATCAGTAAGATTTGAAATTTAGATAAAATCCTAACAATACCCATCCCTACGTATAACATATAAGAGCATTTTTTGTTTTTTGAAGGTTTATAAATTGTTGAATGAAATATATAAAACAAGCAGCAAAATCCTATATTTACAAGCTGAAACCAAAATGTTTGGCATGTGCACTTAATGACATTAATGACTTAAAATTTATGTTTAACTGTCTTTCTCTTTCTTTCTTTCTTTCTTTCTTTCTTTCTTTCTCTGTCTTTCCATCTTTCCTCCTTTCTTTCTTTAGGGAAGTTGCTGCTTTAAGACCACAGCAGTCCAAGCCATTTTCTCATTTCCAAGTTGTCTGGTGAGGTCCTCTCTGACAGAGGTAAGACGCAAGATTTTGGTAAGTTATGACACAGAGGTAAGTGGCTCCTCACTTTTATCTAGCAAAATGTCAGGGGACAATAAAGAGGATTCGGCAGTTGACAAATGACACTTTAGCATAACATCTGCTGCCGATTACAGCAATGCCATCTTAACTGAAATGCCAATGGGGACGTCCCCCAGCAATGACATCTGTCAGGCTGACACCGCTGTAACAGTGGATATCAATAATGAGGACTGTAGTTATGCAGCATCAACAGGATCATATGCAAAACTTATCTGCATTCAAGGATCAGATACGGCCAACGTCATAGGGGAAAGCCTTAGCAGGCTTCATGAGGTTGGTGTTAAAATTGTCTCACTCACGTGTGATGACCCAACAAGCAATTAGGCCATGATAATGGAACTTGGTGCTGACCTAAATATCAGCAGCATTAAGCCCTACTTCTTGCATCCTAAGAATCCCACACATAGTCAAAATATGTGATCCTAGATGCATGTCACATGCTAAAGCTTTTTCGTAATGCCTTTGCATCTTCACTGGAATTTGAGACAGAAGATGGAAAGAATTTTAATTGGAAGTATGAAGCCCTCAATAAACTCTGAGAGAAAGAGGGTCTGCGACTTGGCAACAGGCTGAAGATGGATCATTTGCAATGGAGAAAACAAGAAATGACACAGTTCTTCAGCAGCAGTGTGGCAGACACCATGGAGTTCTGTGAATGAGGCTTGAAGTTGGAGGAGTTCAAGGTTTAAGGTTGTAGTGCAACTGAGCAGTTTGTGTAGATGCAGCTCTACAGCCAGAATCCTCTCAGAAAAGGTCTCAAAGTCCTGATCAAGCCAACAAATGAAGTCCCTGCTGAGACCATCCTGAAGCAGGCACAAACCATACTCCATAGGTTGAAGGTCCAGTAATGCACGAAGATAGTGCCTCTTCACACAACAAAAAAAGAAGTGTGGCATGTATGTCTTCATTGTTAATGGCAGAAGTGCACTCAACAAGAAAGCCAATGCACCATGCAGATGTATTCTGCCTTACAAAGTGAGTCAAGACCACTTGGAGTTCTCCTTGGCTGCCATAAGAGCAAGGCGTCGGCACGGTGAAAACCCCAATGCCAGACAGTTCAGCGGAACCTGCAAACGCCAACTTGTGAGGCACCAAGCGAAAATTGGCACAGTCATCTGTTTGCTTCAAGACAATACTCACATTCTCCACTCAACACCTGCAGCTGTTCCAACTGCACTTCCATCCTGCAGAGTGGAAGTGCAGTTTGTGGAAGTGGATGTGCCTGAGGATGATATGATTGCATGATGTTATTCAGCCTCTCTGAGTACAAAGAAGCTGTCATAGCAAGATCACAGGATTTGTGGTAAAGAAGATGAAAGAAAAAAAATCACCTGCTTGGCGGTTTCCAGAAACCATCACCAGGCCTGGTGTCTGACCACAGAGAAATGCATTCAGAGCCGGATCAAAACAAATGGAGGTCAGCTTTCACATGGACATGGAATCACATCAACCATGGTCATTCAGGTTCCTGCAGATTGAGTTTGAAAAAGATCTTTTCCCACATCTCCACAGCCATATGTTTGACACACGTGTTGAAGTGAGCCATATTCATGTATTGGTGATCATGGCCTCCTTGTGATATTGCAGTCAGATTTAGTCACTTTGCAAGAAGAGAAACTGAAATGGCAAAAGATGGCAAGATGGTTCGCAGACAGCTGACCAAATTGATCAAGTTTTATGAGGAGTAATGTGAAGATATTTGTTGCCGTCACAAGTTACCACAAACTGTTCCTGTGCTGATTATGATTTCCAGTCCGCATAAACAGGACTGAATTCCACTCGCTGCTATGGCTGTTGGTTAAAATTAGATTTGACGTATCATACACCAAGTCGTCAATGCATTTTTTTCAGAATCCTAGCTACTGTAATTCCCACCTCCTCTGGTTCGATTTCACACCGACACACGGCAGTGACCGCTCAGCTGCTCGTCATCGCTCCTCACCCAGCATCTCCGCCGAGTGAAAGAAGTCAGTCAGGAAGCAAAGCAGAACAAGACCCTCTGCCCTCTCTGTCGTAATACAGCACACTGCTTACTCACTCAATTAGACTTTACCTTGTATTGCAAGCCATGCAGGCCATAAGCTGTGTTGCAGGCCTGCCCTCTTTGTCCTCAATCTCCAACCTTGTGCTTACTATTTTGGTAACATTTCCATCATTCCGTGAATGCCCTTTGGCTTGACAGGACAGAAATGTGTTCTGTGTTTCATGTTGCACATGGAGAAAGCCAGAGATGGATCTTAGCTGGATCACGCTAATTTATGAATGACTTTTTTTTACTTTTTTTTCATAATTCTGTAAAGGTTCAAGGATCACAGCAGGATTGTGTTCCCATCAATATATGTGGTACATGGAAAGTCTTTTGTTTGGTAATGAAAAGAGGCATGTTTGGGCCGAACTGTATGCACTTGTCAGTTCTGCAGTGCATAGTTATATAAGGAAGGATAAATCCCACAGTT
This sequence comes from Holocentrus rufus, assembly GCA_900302615.1. Taxonomy (NCBI): domain Eukaryota; kingdom Metazoa; phylum Chordata; class Actinopteri; order Holocentriformes; family Holocentridae; genus Holocentrus; species Holocentrus rufus. The sequence goes on from OMLF01030545.1 coordinate 17,848, forward strand.
GTGCATGAGACCACAAGGAGAAGCTTTGTAGATAGTATTGTGACTGGAATTTCAATGTGCCGCTGTCAGGCAGGGAAAAAATATATAAATCCAAGCTTGATCCGCACTGATGCTGTTCATATAAATGTCATGCCTCCTTCTGGTGTGTCAGTTTACGTCACCTGTAAGAAGCCAGCAGCAGGTTCCATGATCACCCAGTTTCTAAGAAAAGCCTAAGGCAAGGTTCTCAGTATGGAGGCGACAAGTAAATGACTGAAGCCCAATTCACCGGCTCAGTGCAGCGTGAGGGTGCAGAGACACTCTTTGCTCCCACCCCCTCGGGATCTGAGAGCTTGAAATAAATTCAGTCCCTTACATAATATTGGGTATCCAATAGTAACCAGCTGCTCCTACTATCTAAAAATACCTGCCAGGTGATTCATTCATAGAGTGGTGGCAGCAAGGCGCACAGAGCGACCCTACTTCCAATTCGAAGCTCTTAATGACCAATTACATGTGTGAATGTCAGGGTTATATAAGCCCCTCTCAGGTGGGGATGAGTCACTGAGATCGGAGAGGGGATCATTGCCCTGCTGAACGCAGGCTGAACCTGAGCCGCACACAAAAGACACTGCCCTCATTCCACACTCCTGCAGGATAAATCGATTGTGAGAGGGATAATGGGATAATAATAAAAGTGGACCTTCACTGACAGAAAACCGAGAAGGTGAGTAATGACATGGAGTCTTATCAAATAACATGGATTTCTGAGATAGCTGCACCCTGGAAACACTTTCGGTCCATCAGAAAGTGAAATGTCTCAATGCACTCTCATAAATGCACCAAAACCTTTCAATGCAGATTTGCATTGAAAAGTTTTGATAAAGTAGTCAGAACATGATGGGGACGGTTCATTATTTTTTCAAAACTGTCTGGTGCACTGGGAACGACAGGTGAAGCGTGAAGCAATGCTTCATGCACAGATGCAGAATAAACACCTTATTAGCATAGGACTGCATATTTCCTCATAATCACAGTACACACTCATTTAAATTCATTCATTTAAATTCATCCCGAAGACCTTCATTCAAAACCTACCATAACTCTTAGCTGCCATCTACTGTTCACTTATTTCTCCTGTGCACTGCCCAGGGAGTGTGGACATGGAGGGCTATCATATACACACATGCACAGTCACACACACACACACACACACACACACACACACACATACAGGCAAGCTCGTGTCCTAGAATTTGTCGTACATACAGTATGTCCTTTCAATTCATGTTTTTTCTTATCTGCCTTGTGTGCCTTTGCTTCTGTAAACCACTTTGTAACAAAACAGTTTGTTAAAAAGCTCTATCAATCAATAAACCTGATTATTTTTTTAATCAAAAGGACAAGATATTTCAGAATGCTTAGCATAATTTCAGCAAGATACTATAATAATATGAAAATAATAAAAGTAGCTTATAAAGGATTCTTTATTTTCAGAAGCCTACATCTGTGGGTCTGGATGGATAGATGCATCATTATGAACTCACCCCCCTGATGGCAACCACGATTCGGCTGTACGAGTAGACCATGAGCAGGAGGGGCAGCACCAGGCAAAAGATGAAGAGACACAACACGTAAGAGATGCTGGTGGCCGAGCGCAGGTGCCACTGGACCGAGCATGAGGTACCGGGTCCCTCGGGCCCATAGCTGCTCCACCCCAGGAAGGGCGGCAAGGTCCAGAGCAGCGAGTAGAGCCAGGAGCTGCCGACACACACCCAGGCCTTCCTGAAGTCTGAGATGTCGATCTGGGTGGAGCGCAGCACGGTGGTGTAGCGCTCATAGGAGAGGACGGACAGGGACACCAGGGACACGATCCCTTAGAGCGAGAGAGGGGGACATAAAGGAGAGTGAACACATCAGGATACTTTATTCATCACCACCAGGAAACTCCCTCCATGGCAGGTCAGAAAACTGGGGCATCTGCATATTACTTCTCTGCCTGCAGTTGGTACAATTGAAGGCAACATGGCGGTTTCAACTTGAGGGCTTGGATGAAGAGCATGACGACCCTCCCACCCACATCGCAAACCACCCAGCTTTATAACCCATGAAGGCACCATTAAGCTATTTAGCACTGAGATACAGACTGAGATATAGATATAGTGTTGTTTCAATAAAAAGTTCAGTTCAGCACAGAGTGCATTGCAGACATTTAGCCTCAGAGTTTTAGGAAACCATAAGCCTAATCTGATCAAACAAAGCTATAGATTAATATTCCTTCATTCATAATACTTTCAATAGAGTTTTTTTATTGTCCTCGTAGGGAAATTTGGTTTGCAGTCAGGCTTTCCAAAGTTAAAAGAACACATCACCCAAAACACAGCCTGACAGACATGAGATTTAAACAAGTGATAGATGAGAATAATAGTTATTAAAATGCCTAAAATCTCAATGGGCTAAATTGATAATGGCTTTGTAATGAATAAGTAGGTCATTATAATTACAGCTATTCATCATGTTGGTCGTAGAAGGGAATAAAGGAAGTCTTCATTCTGTTGATCCTAAATTTAGGTTCCCTTAATTGATACCCAGAAGGAAGGGATATATAATGACTGTGAAAAGGGGGGTCAAGAAAATTCAGAATAGTATTTGCTTTATGTACAACTTGCCTACAGTAGATGTCTTTCAGCTGAGACCGTTGGATCCTGATTATTTTGCTGGCAGCCTTCACAATCCTATTTAATCTATTTTGATCACCACACCATGCCACAATACTGAAGATGAATGGATGGCATTATACTGAGCCTGTTTCTGTGGGTGAAACAAGTTGAAACAGCAGAGAAATTTTGCTGAAGGTGCACAGTTTTGAAACAAGCACAGGACCATGTAACTCAGATGAGATAACAGATGGCAAATGATTGGACAGCTGTTTTGATTAAGGCTCTTGTATCCCTTCTGTGTGTGTGTGTGTGTGTGTGTGTGTGTGTGCGCGCGCGTGTGTGTGCGTGCAGGGGGTGAGGTGGTGAGCTTTCAGAAGTCAGTGGATAAAAGAAACCAGAGTGAGAAGACTTAATCCATGACATGTTGGTCCTCCTTGCCCTGATACAGTTAAATATTACTGAATATCTTAGAAGTTTGTGCATTTTTGTTCATTAGTGAGGTAAATGGCAGCATTCTGTCATGATTTGTCCCTGCCATACCCTACATATCACCATATGTATTGGTGACATGAGTCAGAGAATCCACTAAAAAGCTCAAAGTCCGAGGCACTCACACTGGGTGTGGAGTTTTATTTCACTGAGGCTCTAAAAATCTATTTACAGTGAGTTACGGAAATCTACCAACTTAGTAATATAGTTGCACTTGTTTCAGAACAGTTAACTATGCTTGCATGCATCATGCATTTTCTTAAAAAAATAAAATAAAATAAAATAAAATAAAAGTGACCTTGTTTGAAACAAGGACTTGTCCCCTTTTAAGAAAATTTTAGAAGTCACTTAAAATGAAATGAGTAAGCCCACGTGTTAACGAAACTCATGAAAATTCAGTTTTACATTCAATGTTAAAATCTTGTTTTTGTTTACACAAGCGAACAAATTGGAGCTCGTGAACGAACTCTCCGCATTCATAAAGTTTTGCATTTGCTTCCATCACTCACCGAAGAGGGAATTGGCGAAGCCGTACCACTTGCAGCCGAAGTCTCCTATGAGCCATCTGCCGTGCAGGCTCGCGGCGAAACTGAAGGGAGTCCCGAAAACACACACGAGGATGTCGCTCACGCTGATGTTCAGCAGGATGAGGTTGATGGGCGTCCGGAGACAGCGGAACTTCGCGAAGATCAGCAGCACGAGGATGTTATTGAAGAAGCCCACCACTAAGATAAACCCGAGGCACACCGCCACTACCGTGTGGCCGGTCCGGCTGAGTCCGCCGGGGCCCTGGGGCGCCAAGGAGTCGCGGACACTGGCATTGGTGCTTAAATTGGGGAGGGAGATGGCGCTGTCTATGGTGCTGAAATTATAACCTCGTATGTGGACAACCATAGCACCCCGAAAGAGGAGAGGGCTGGAGAGGACCTGGACAGAGGGAGGAGTAAATTAAAAAAACAAAAAAAGTTGTTAATCAAAGTGTTAAACAGTCTTAGGTTGCGATGCAACACAGTTACTGACTTGTAAAATAACGGGGCGTTGAGTCTGCCCTGTGCTCTGCTTTATATTCTGTAGGCTACCCAATACATAAATAAATATATAACTCTCTCTCTCTCTCTCTCTCTCTCTCTCCTTTTTTCTCCTTCACACTCGCTCACAATTCTTCAGTTATTATAATGAGTCCCTTTTGATCACAATGGCCCGTGTAAATTCAGCAAATCACCACAAATGTGTTTCTCTCCAACTGCAAATACCTTTCAAGAGGGTTTTGTAGCGTTTACTTTCAGAAGAAAACCAAATGTGTGAAGTTAATCGTTGCTTTTGGATTTCAGAATTTTTCAGATGCAGACCATTTGAGTCATCAGAAATAGACCATTACCGAGGACGTTCTGCTCTATAAACACAAACAGTGGTTGTGAGATTTTGCTGAGCTTTGCTTCTGCTGCGCTGCTTTCGTCACCTTAGCACCTTTACTATTGGTTCAGTGGATCCCAAAGTCTTTCAGCACCAGAGAATCCCACCTGAGCATTTTGTCAACCAACTCCAACATGCACATCCTCCTGCACACTAAACCAACCTCAACGGACTTCTTTAATAACCACAAGTTGCATTTTAAGTTGAATTTGTTGGGGAACTTCTGCCGCTGTTTTTGTTGTTTGCTGTCATTTCATCAAAGTTGTAAACTAATAATACACAGCTGGAGGACACAAAACACTTAAAACACATCATATTAAGTTTGGCAAACCATAAACTTCCCCCTCCCTTCAGCAAAACCGATGTCACTCTTGTGGATATTACATCTCTGAGCATGTACGCTACCATAATACTGAGGGTGCTCCATCGCTGCTCTAAACAAAGGCGAAATGCACTCTTGTGAAACTTCAGGTGTATGGATAACCTATGTGGCTGATGTCGTTTTGCTCATTGAGACTGTCATCATCAGGGGAGATGTCTGTAAATCTCTTCAATTCTGGGGTTAATGGTGTCACCTGGACACTCACTGATGGACACGTTGCAGCCATGAACACATAATCCCCCTTTTCTCCCTCTACAATCAGTATCATTGACATGTTGAAAACATCGGTCGATAGGCAATCATCAGTCCAGACCTGTTCCCCTCCTCCAACCCCTCCTTAAGGACCTGAGATCAAACTGCTGACTGACACAAGGGAAAGAGGGATCAAGGCTTAAAGTCTGTATGGCTGCTCAATCCATGCCCGACTCCTCGAAAAATGCATATCCTCTGTGGTTCTTACTCCCCACCAGCTGCCAGTCCTCTGTCCAACATATTCTGAGAAATGGAAAGCTTCTGAAGTTGTTAGCGAGGAGCCCCTTCAAATCCACTGCACCTTCTGCTCCCGTTTCTCACTTTTTTAACTCTATTTACCAGAGCCTCCATGTGAACCAAAGTCCTATAAGCTTAGGCCAATTTGCAGAGGAATCAAGCATACTCCTAATTGGCACCTGCCTTTATGCAGATCTTGAGCTGGAAAACCCTGGGGGTTTTGTGAAAGATCTATTCTGTATTTTATCTGTATTTTTAACCATTCTCTCCACTTTAGTTACTGTTATTAGCTAGTCCAGCTGTTGTCAAAGTACACTGCATTTCTGGACTCATTTTGTTGTTTGCTGGTGTATTTTTCTTATTTCCATGGGTATCTGGTGATGTGTATAGATGATGTCACTTCACATTAAGACATTTCAAGCACAGATCCAATGGAGTTTGATAGCCGAAAAATGTTCAAATATCTCCAACTTCAATGGTAAACGTCAGATTTCTGCATCAGTCCTTCAGCATGACCATCACCATTTTGTAATCTGTACACTTAGTGATTATACAGGAAGACAGAGGTAAGTGTATCTAAGGATGGATTTCTTCTTTAAATTGAGTTGAAGAAATGATCCACCTGAAATATGTCAAGTAGTACTAAAAATACCATAAAGTTCACCTTGATTATTGCAGCTTTTCTTAGCTTTCTTGTATCTTTCTTATCAGCATGTTAAAATAATTGTCTAGTCTTGTTTTACCCAGTTACTTCTGTCTCCCTGGAACCTGGAAATTGTTATTCATGCATTCATTGCATGTTTTGTTTCCACTGCCAGACTCCTCACTATTTCTAACAAGTACATGTAAACTTATATAATAAGTTTAAATGAATAAATAAATAAATAAATAAATTATTATTATCATCATTATTGTACAAATTCCATTATGAAATCTTTTCGATATGGGTGGTTGAACAGAACAAATCAATACAGTGATATTGACTCAGACTTAGGTAAAGGTTCACGAGAGGAAAGATCAAGTAGAAGTTAGAGGATGGCTCAAATGAAATCAGTAATTCTGCTCAAATGCCCACTCATCAACTAAAGAGATAGAGCTTGTGAGACGATCACACTGGATGTTTTGTTCAAGCAGACATTGTTTCACCTGCTCCTGTAATGACCTGGACTTATTATGAGGCTCAGCAGGGAAACCAAAGTTTTGCTTTCTGTTGCTTATGACTGGAGATCAGTGTCTAAAACATTATGGTATGTATTAATTGGTGAATTATTTGCATTATATTCCCATTAAAGTGTGATAACAAGTGGGAATGAGTGCCTTTTCTGAAATATTGAGCTTTCAGTCACTAATAGCTGTTTATTTCTCTGCAGTCACAAAATGTTCAGTGGTTTCTGAACAAGGCACTTATAGGCTGTAAAACTTTTAATGACTCACTTTATAATCACAAGTAACCCAGCCCAGTCCTGCCCTCACTAGTTTCAGTGAAGATACCACGGAAATTTCAATGAAACGCTGCACTGATTATATTCTAAACTTGTGTTCCAAAGTGTGTCGGTAAGAGTGCTTAATATGATGAAGTACTGCCTTGGCATAAATATGCTCAAGGGGTAGGGGAATAAATGCAAATAAAGAGTCACAGGGTTTCTTCCACACAACAAAAAAGAGAGAGCTGAGATTAAAATGGAGTTTTATTTCATGCCAGACTGAAAAATACCAAATGCTTAAAAAAATATAAAACAAAGGAAGACATTTGCACTTAAGCCATTGTTAGTGTTGAAACCAAATTAAATTAAACATCATTTTTTGGTACTTTTTTTGTATTTTTCCGTTAGACATAACATAGATCTACAAAAGCATTTAAATCTCAGTTTCTTATTTTTTATGCTGTGTGCAATTCTTGGATACAGAGAACTATATAGTCATAAAAAAAATCAAGATCAAACATCAAGGACTCGCAGATATTGCACTATGTGTCCTTACCACTTAAATTTGATCATGTTTCTTTGGACTATCATCATATTTTGGACAATATGTGTATATATGTATAAATGGGAAAAGTCAATGGGATTAAGAATTAAAGATGAATATGTGAAGGTTGATGTAGATTTCATCAGTAGCTTGATAACAATGTCGTTTTTCACACCAACACTGAAAAGGCATACAGAGTAAGTCATATAGAGGCATAATAGAGTAATTCCTTTAAATATAACAAAGAATGGCTTTCATAAATTAATTAAGTTGAAGCACAATACATGGTGGGACGTATAGTCTGTTTTTATTTGTTTCATTTGTATATGGATGTTTTAAAACCACTTAAGTTTTTTTTTTTTTTTGCTATGTCAGTGACTAAGAAAGACGAAGAAACTGAATCATTTCCTGTATGCAAATAGCCTGTCTGCTTCTCTGTCTGTCTGTCTGTCTCTCTCTCTCTCTCTCTCTCTCTCTCTCTCTCTCTCTCTCTCTCTCTCTCTCTCTCTCTCATTATACATGGACCACAGGCACCATGTATGAGCAGAAGTACTTCTGCTGGTCATCTGCGCCTACATTTTGACGTGCATGTTCCTTGGTGTTAATCACTGATGATGGTGGGGGTATTTCTCAGTTCCAGCGTTGTCCCATTAAAATATCTGCTTTGCTTGATGCAGCACCAGATGGATAGAGACTAATATTAGCACAGGACCATCAATAATCCACGCACTCAGCATGTGGAGATAGCTGCTTCTCCATCTGTGGACATGAATGGTCTCTGTGGTGAGGGCTGGACCCATCATGTCTCCCTGGCTGATAATTAAAAAAAACAGTTGGGTGGCTCACACTCAATATATCAGACTCATGGTTATTACAATGTTATGCCAGGGTAACCACACTGTCACTGAAGGAGGAACTGAGGATGAAGGAAGTTGAAAATGTTGCTCAGAGGCAAAGAGGTTCATTGGGAACTATTTCCTGCCAACACAAAAAACTTTTATCTATCTGCCCCCAATGAGTAAGAATTAGAGGTAAATAGATGCAGTTTGCTGGAAAAAGTTCCCAACAAATCTATTCACCCTTTGGCTGTAGCTTATGCTGGGTAGCCAAGTCATTGTTTTTGGGTAGAGCTGATGCTAAGTTTTTCCACATGTAAATTTTTGACAGTTTGAGCTACACAGAAGAATATCCACATAGCCTCATTGTACTGGAGTGATGGATCGACTGCACCAGGATTAAGTGGGAAAATATCGGTTTTGGTTGTATTTTGGATGAACTGCTACTTTGAGTAAATGCTGCCAAATGCAGAGGGCTCACATCATGTATCTAAATGTCTCTTCTCAGTGTTAACAACAGGGCTGTAGATCTGAAATCCAGATTCAAGTGCAGATTGCTGTGTTAGTCTTGGACTCAAGCCCATTTTGATTGAGTCAATTCTCAGCCGTCACCGGGTGTTAGTTTGTTTTTTATTTACTGATTATTTTCTTCTGTTCAGTCATACTTGTCCCATCCATTGTATTAGACTCTTAATCACTGTCATCACAGACTATTTCGTCCAAAAAAAATGTCGAAGTCACAACTCTGTCTTGACTTCTTCCCTAATTAACAGTCTGCAAAAAGCAAAAGAGCTGGATGGGGATTTTTAGTAAAGTTCCTGACAAGGAAGTTTATTAAGGAAGTTTTCCTTTCAAAAGGTTCAAAAGGTTGTATCAGCAGTGCCAAACACAACGTGTTAAAACACCAGAATCAGAGTTCTCTATCGACACGAGAGTTTCCATTTTTGACCAAAAAGCACATTGTCTCTATTGTCCCTCAGTGTTCATCAGACATACTGCCTTTACAGCACCTTTATCTTAAATTATCAAATGGAACAGGTCATACAAATGTGTGAAGAGGTAAATGCACAAAGATGGTGGTGATGAAGAATGACATGTGCAAATCTTGACACATAAAACTCAGCTCGTCTTTGCACTTTCTGGTGATAAAAATGTCCACTCTCTGTCTAAGTCACACTCTAATGTAGTTCTAATGGCTTTACTTCACTGAAGCCATTAGAGCTTCTATAAAATGACCACAAATTTGCATCTCTGTCTGGATGGATAATTTACATAAAATGTATTTACAAGATTGTATATTATCATTGTCTAATGAAAACATTGTATCTCTTTAGCTTTCCAGATGCATTTTCTGTGCATTTTCTAGTTTATCCAGTGGGTCTTGAAAAGATCTCCTAGACTTTTCTCAGCTCATAGAGGAGTCCATGATCCATCAACTGTAGTTAAAAAATGAAAACCAAAATTATTGCAGATATGAGGTTATCAGGGCAGTGTTGACATCTCTGCCCTCAGATGTTTGTCCCGGCCATCAGGTGTCAGTGTTGCTTAATTCACTCTGGATGGTTTGTTGTCTCACGCTCATTACCAAGCCAAACTTTCAAGCCACACATTCTGACTTTACAAACATTTTATATTAATATGTTAAAAACTGAATGATTGGTGAGCACACAAACATGATCTGACTGCTTATACCTCCATTTAACTTTTTACATGATTCTATTTTCAACTGTACATGGTAATAATGTAGAGATTATCCAAGGTCATGATTACACAAACAAAGTCATTAAATTGTATCACTTCAGATTCTTTGTTCACTCAGATATATAAAAATATTCTCACAGTAATTAAAACCAAACCAACTGTAGACACATATTAACATCATTCTATTCATATGTACGGAAGGAGCTTTCAGGGTTTAAACTTTAACTTAATACTGGCTTATTTCCTTTTCTGCCAAGAGAAGTGCCTGCTGGAGACACAAGAAAAAAAAATGCCCTTCTTCTAACTGCTGCTGTCGGCAGCGCTGTGAGATCTACACACGTAATGAGACAGTGGAAGAACAGGTTTGTCGGCGAATGTTCCCTCTCTGAAAGGTTGTTACAGCTGTTACATGCTGAGGTACTGAAATCATTTGATTGCGGAATGGGAGAGAAAATGGAAGGGCAGCTTTTACTTCAGCACAGCGGCCTGTTTGGCGAGAAACAGTTTGACAGCTACGGGAGCGAACAGAAAGCCAGGTGGCTTTATGGAGCTGCATGTACGCCGTGTTGTCGAAGTCATTTCAAGGCTCTGCTCCCTGCTGCCACTCTATCTTCAGTACCAGTACAGGTCCTTCTTTTCCAGACTTCGTCCTGAAAAAGGGTACAGAAGTTTGAAGCATTTAGAAACTGCTCTAATGCATGTGCAGGTACAAACTAATTCAAATAAAACACTAAAAGCAGGTTCACAGTAGATGATTTTTCATTGTAGGAGGTCTTGAAGAAATTTAAACCCACTTCCATAATAACATTTCTGAATCTAGGAAACAACAAGGACTTCCTGGGATGGCAAGGTTGTTTCAGTATGCTTGTACTGTTATGTTGGGTTTCTGTGGAGGCAGACCTACCAGGTTCAAAGCCCACACCCGGGTCCACGGGGTCTCTGAACCCTTGCGGTGAGGTCCAGCTGGGGAGGAGTTCTTGCTTGGACCCAGCAGCCATGCTAGGTCCCATATCAGTCCGATCACTATGCAGCAGGTTGAGCAGGGACGTGGCGTACTGCTGTCCAGTGAGACTCAAGCCCTCGGGGGACAGGGAATAACTGATGGGGGGTAACCCTAGGCCTCCTGCTTGTCTGGCAGGGAACGGGTGCCACGAGCCAGGAGAGTCGTTTGCAGGGCTGAAGGTGAGGCTGCACTGGGGCTCTTTGGAGCTGCTTAGCTCGAGATCTCCAACGATGGGTTGGATCTGTGGCTCTGAGTAAGAGGAGGAGGCAGCAGCACTCCACTGGCAGGAGTTTGATTCCTCTGGAAATAAACAATGCAGCAGTGGTGAATGGCACGGTGTTTGTTGTGGGTTTTTAAAACATCACAGGTTCCGCACACTTAGGTCCTCTTTTTGTTAAAGAGTAACTAAACCCTAAACCCAGATCTGTCTTTTCATCATCATAGGGCAGGCTTCACACAGATTTGGGTTTGGGGTTTAGCTGCTCCTTCGTGTTGCACCTTGTTTTTTGGCAGTCCAGCAAGAACATCACAAAAAGCACCTGTTCTCTTGTTTGTAGTCTAACAACATTCTGGACAAGACTTGAAGTGCCAAAATTGCTCTTGGCAGGTCATAGACTGTAAATTGCATGCACTTACCTAATTTCACAGGCTTTCGGCTTTTTTTGCTCTTTGCCGCCGGTGCCTTGCGGGTTTTGCTGAGAGCGCGGTTGAAGTGAGCATCTACCATGCTGCCTATGTCACCCTGGAAGTAAGTGAGGATGACACTCTGAGAATGCTCTTCCACCTTGACCGCTACTGGACTTCCTGCATCGTCTGCCATGGGTTAGCTGTGACTGAGGAGCAGAGATGAAGCCCAAAATGTTAAAATGTAGTCAGTATCAGCTTCTTAAAATGTAAATGTAATCATCAGTTAACATCTTGTATTACTTTATAATATAATATGTACAAACACTGGACAGTTTTTCAGTTGCCCTTTTGTTGATATTGCAATATAAGAGGGACTATTCATATTTTCTTTGAAACTTGAGAAAATGCACTCAGATTCCATCAGGGACCCATATTAACTTCAGAGAGTCCACCCACAACCTAAAATGTTTATATGACTCAGTGAGGAGTAAGGTCTCAACATATAGCAGGAGGGGCATTTAACTTAGCTAGCTAGCTAGCTAGATAGATATAAACTTAGATATAATATAAATGTTGATATTTTTTTATATGGCAATTTATCAAAATTGAAAAAGGTATAATAAACTACTATTTCACCATCATTATTTATTTATTTATTTATTACCAATTGCCATTTCAGTTTTATAAAACTGCTTGGCATGAAACCAAGCCACCTCAAACACTGAAGAACTTTTTTTATGATAACCTCATATCCTTGCTATCAGATAAAAGTGATGAGGATTTTTTTCAAGGGACCGTGTTTCATTTCAACTCAATATTGCTGAAGAGGCTAAAAGTAATGTCTTTTTAGTTGGAGGGTTTATAAACCAGACAAGCTTTTAGCAAAATTGATTTGAGAAACTTGAAAGGTTATGGACTGTTCATATTTCTGATACTGAACTGGGCTGAAGATAGTCTCCCATAAAATGTACAGATATCTTCCATCATTTTCTATCACAACTTTGAAATACAATATAATTGTTTTTGGTCAGTTATATTGTCAAATATTTGCAGCCTGTAATACTTAACATGTAGTTGTCCTTGTTGTTTGATTCCCATTACTTTGTTCATAGTGCATGAAAAGGTTTTAAATGTAAGGTGGCTTTGTACATAAAGCATGCTCCAACAACAAATTTGTAAATTCTGAGCAATGTCGGCATTCATTTTCATTTGCAACACACTGTGCTGGAAGGGGAGCAGAAGCATGTGGGTGGATTTTTCAAATACATCCAACATGACTTAATGAGAAAGATTGGTTTGTGTGGGGATGGTCCATGAGGTTTGAATGATGTCATCAAGGGGGCTGAAATGCATTATGAACATGCCCTTTTGGAGAAATATTAGACCAAGTTCAGTAAAACTTTAAAAGGGAGTGTACTGTAAATATATAAACATCTAGTATCATTTGCATGGTGTTAATAGAAAAAATTAGTTTCTCCCATAACATTATTGAATTCCTAACTCACTTTGGGAACCAGAACATTTCATTATTTTTTTCCCCTAATAATTTATATTGAAAATAATTAGCTTCTTTCTTACCTGACCTGAAGATTGGTAGCCAAAGATGACCAAGGATAAACTTCCTTGGATTGACTGGTTGACAAAAACTGGTGTAATCGCCTACATGAGCAGCAGCCAATTTTGGGGGAAAAAATGCGACTCAACAAATATATCAAAAATATCCATTAGATCCAAATAACCAATGTTAAATGTCTTTCTTTTCTTCCTCTCCTTTATGGACAAAACTGCTCATTTAACTTGCTGTTCTTGCAATGTTACTTGATGTGCTAAACTTGGGAGGGCGTGATGCTTCATGAACTCAGACGGGGTATGAAGGGAATGTCATCCAGCGAGTTCTTCCAAAACCTGAATGACACCTTATGAAAACATTCCTCCAACAGCCACACAGTCATAAAGATATGCACAGTTTCTGAAGTGCGGTGTCCAGTCACATATTTCTGTAATCTGCAGATGAATCGAGTTAAAATACCATATTGGATTTTCATACTTCAAACTTCAACTTGCATTCAGCACTTTTGTTATCTGTTGTCTTAGAAATAATGAGACAATACACCATATTGCATGGAAATTATACAACGGAAACATGTAATACAGTCCACATTTTCATTTAGTACATGTATATCCATACAATAATTTAGAGTAATTTAAGCAATGCTTGCCCATTACGGGAGAATCTTTGTCTTCCAGATTACAAAACTTTTTGGCCTTTGTTGTTATGTTTATTTGTTTACCACATTTTTTATATATGGCAAACAAAAGCAAGATAAAGCACAAGCACATAAACTGAAATTAAAGTTTTCTTTTATGTATTAAAGTTTTATTACTACTTATTTTGAGTGAATTTTATTTGAAATTATGAGTATTTAGATAAAGGGCACTTAAAAGAAACAACAATAGAGACTGTAATTTCTTAAGAAAAATAAACCTTGCTGTGAAAATTGAGCATTATGGCACAGAAAGTAGACTTAATGTTTGGGGAATTGCACACATATGCTTCTCATGCAGGGATGGAACAGCACAGTGCATTACTCAAGAATTGTAGCTGAATATAGATCTTGAGTACCCATAGAGTAGTTACTATATATAAATGTTCTGCATATAAAAATGATGCTTTTTCTAAATGTCAGCCATCCAGCTCTACAAAAAAAAAGCAATCAGAGGGAACGTGAACACAACAAACCACTAACTCTTAAAATTTAACGTGTGGGAAGATTACATGGTTCGAACAATCGAAATACAGGATGTTGGTTAAGAGTGTGCGCTTCTATCTTTAATACTCAAGAACACTTACAAGGAAATATTCTTCACTATTGGATGTCAAGTTTTATTTTCAATTCCGGGCTTTCACTGTGTGAGGAGTGCTTATAAGCTTCACTGCATCTCCTTTAAAATTAAGAGGTGCCTTTCATCTTCCTCTAGTGCATCCTTCCCTTAACAGATATGTAGGTGTGTTTTGACCAACATAGCTCTAAATAAGAGACTTAATAAAGGAATTTTGGAGGGAAGAGTCTAGTGGTTTGAAAAAATGGCTCATCTAAAGGCCTCTTCACTCCCCCTGCTGGTGGTTTGGTCCTGATCCAGAGGAGTCGGACACCTTCCTGATGGAGGAAATGTTAACAGACCCGCTGGAGGCAGAGTGGATCAACTGGTTCTGCCTGCAGCGGCCACCCTGTGTCGCAGAGCGGCTCCAGTCTGAACACAGGGGACAAACAGCAACAACCTTGAAAATACTTCCAATCAACCATCTGGGCCTGGGGCTATTTTATTGTAATATGATTGTTAAACTATCCAAGATGTTGGTCACAGCTCCAACCAACCTCGGTTTTATATATAATCTTATTACAGTTCATACATCCTGCAGTATTTCCTGCTGACCCAGATCCTGCTATCCCCATACAATAGTTACCTGAGTGATCGCTGAGTCTAAATCGGCCGAGGCACAAGTGGATTCTCCACTGCTTCCTCACGTTTTCCTTCATCAGACAGTGGAACACAAAAATAAAGAAACCTAGAACACAAGAGTACAATTAGTAGACAAGCTCTTCTTGTCCATTACTTCAGATTTTCTACTTTCAGCAACAAAGCAGAGATGTAATAGTACTTCTTGTTCTCCGTTTCTCTGTGCAGCTTATTGTATTTGATTGTGTTTCTTTCACTCATGACGATTTCAAGGAATTAGGGTTAACTACACTATTGCAACTATTGCACTTTCATCACATTTGTGTTACTTATCAACAAACATGTATCTTCTCTATGGTGAACACCTTGTAACTCCACTTTGATGATTTGATTCAGTCAAAGGATCACATGCTCCTCGATGGGATGAGAAAATTCTACACCCCTTGGTTTTATGAAACCCTTTAAAAACTAAGTAGAAAAACTGTAAATTACAAGCTAAAAATCAGGATTATTTTGAAAACCATAAATATAACATTTTGGAGATTCAAGGTTTTCACTCCATTATGCTAAATATCACATATGTTGTTGTCGAGGTGTTGCTCCTAGCATACAGTATGTTGTCCAGAATAGTAAATAAATGAAAATGTCTCATACTTTTTGCACAGGATGTATCCAGTAATTGCCTAATTCTAAGCTAAGAGTCCATGCTCACCTTGCAAACTGTTGAGGATGGTAAACAGGTAGAGCAGGACCAGTCTGACTGGCTCCACTGCGAAAAAGGCTAAAGGCCAGGTCAGGCCTAACAGGACAGTGAGGCTGGCCACTGTCTTCAACTCATGCAGGGCGCTGTAGCTGTTCACTGATGGCTTATTTGTCTTCATCTGTCTGATCTGGATCAGAACCACGATGAACACAGTGATGTTGCACAGCACGATCAGCGCGACAAACGCCACCACCGTCACGTAGAAGAAGACCTCACTCTGCAGCCAGCAGCTAGGGATTGTGGGGGGAAAGAGGGAGGGTTCAGCGCAATGTTGCATATTGACTTGCAGCTCACACTGATGTTATAATAAATATAATCAAGCGTGCTTCACAGCTGTGGTGCCCTTGGTATTGTGATATGAAAAGATATTTTGGTTTGTGCTGAGTATGAAATTGCTTGGACGTCATGCTTGAACATTGGTAAATAGACTCAAAGTGGTGAGATTATGGTAAAATAATCACTTATTTTTTGTTATCATAACAATTTCTAGTAAATTAAAATACTCCTCATTTTACTGAGGATATATATATATATATATATATATATATGTGTGTGTGTGTGTGTGTGTATAGATATATATATATATATATATATATATACCCATATATATATATATATTCAACAAATAAAATGTGACAGTTTTTCAAATAAGTCACATAGTTCCTGTTCATTTTTGGGACTGTCATCTGAAATAAATATGACTGAAATTCACTGTGACAATTTATATCCCACTAGTCGAAATAGACTTGACCTGCGCTGCTCTCGGTCTTGACCCAGGCTCAGCTCAGGTGATCTGGACTAAAGCCCCAGCAGCTCTGGTTTACTTACAAGTGTTCAGAAGCTTGAAGCACAGGATCTTCAGACATAGCATCACCATAGGCGTCTTTATTTATGGCCAGCACCAGGCTGACTATGACCAGAGGAATACCTGCGAGGAGACACAGTTTCTTGTTGACTCAATACATTCAGTGACTATAAGAAAATTAAAACCTGCCAAATGAGTTTGAGGGTTGAGCTTTTAGATCTGTGGTCTTTTATAAATGCCAGAGCAAAACTGTATTCACTTTTTTTGGACACAATGACGAAGATTTTTTTAACAGTTTTCTCTTGTCTCTTGCTCTATCGTACATTTTAAACAGTAGTGTGCTGTTGAAAATGCAATAAAACACACTTTGATTTTCATTGATGAAACACACTTAACTCAAAGATAAAAGAATATTTTACACGGCCGATTCCCTGCTCGCCACAGTTCTTCCTTACCCCATCCTGCGACACAGAACTTGAGGATGTAGGAGGGCACATAGAGGTTGAAGACCTTAACGAGAGCGAAGTACATGTGCACGGCCTCCAGGCCCATCCAGGTGAAGGTGGCCAGGAGGAAGTAGTGCAGTGCAGCTGCAGTGAAGATGCACAGGCCGTAGCTGGGGAAGGATGAGACCCAGGAGTCCAGAAGGAAAACCATGTTTAACCCCAGCAGGGCCACTGACAGGTTAATGAGTATCTTGGATGGATAGTCCCGACGCAGCTTTCTGCAGAGGGACAGAGGCACAGAGAAATATAAACACAGAGAACAAGATAGGGACAAAAATAAGGAAGAAGGCAAAAAAAAAAAACAGATAAGAGAAAGCTTATGTGTCATATGGCCTTACCAGTGTTGGTTCAAATGACTTACTCAAAGGCAATATATGTGAGGAGAGTGACACCCAGGAAGATGGAAGATAAACCGCATCCAAGATAGGAGATGACTGTCAGAATCTGGATGTGCATATCACTAATGGGGCCTCCGGTCACATCCTGAAACATGAAACACAAGGTGCAGACACTATTTTCACATCAGCATCTTGGAGAGCGAGATATCCTGCATTATTATCATTATCGTGGTCTCTTTACTGGCAGAGAAATATACAAGCAGCCAGCAGCTGATTAGTTCTCACTTCTATATTTAGAGATGGGAGTGTGTTACCTGCTTTTATTTATAAAAAGCAGACCAGTGACTCACCAGAAGCACAGCGAAGTGTGTGAGGTGATCGCAGAGGCAGCTGGTCTGAAATTCGGAGATACTTTTGGTTTCACAGCCACTGCTGTTCCAGCCACCCTGCCCACCTGACACATGTATTCACACACACATACACACACACACACACAAACACACACATACACACCCATAACAATTGATGAAAAGTGCTCCCATAATGCTTATCAAGACACAACTGCTTGTATGTTGTTGTTTTTTGGTCCAGATTGATCTCAGTGATTCCCAAAAAGTCGTAAACAGCTCGCTGAATCCATCTAAGTTCAATTATCAACATGCTAAACTCAGAATATCATAAACAAGGAGCAACTGACCATTTTTCTGAAAGTCCCAAAACACACACAGCACTTCGTGATTTTTCTGTGATGAGAGAGAGAGAGACGATGGTGTTAAATTCAAATGCAAATCTTTACCAGAACTGATGCAGTGGAAAATCATTCGTTTCTCACCTGTTTGGGATGTTGATGGCGGAGTGTCACCACCACACGCTCCTTCAGGTTGCTAACAGCGGTGTTATTGATGCTGGCAGATACTATATAGCTGTTCAACGTCCAGTTTCTCTCCGTTCCTCTGCTTACGTTTGGATCCTGTTAAAAATTAGGTAGGTTTATTTATTTATTTATTTATTTATTTCAAACAAAAAAAATGATTAAATAGATGAAAAGGTGTCAAAAACTAGGTGTGGTGGTCACAGGAACAATGAAACTACTACAGTAGTAGTAGTAGTAGTAGTAGTAGTAGTAGTCGTAGTATACAGCAAAATACTTCCATCTTAAGAAGTCATTTAGTGTCCTATTAAGTCTTTGAGTCTTGTTTTTTCTTAAAACAAGTGAAAATAACATGTTTAAAATGTTGAAGCAATAAGATCAACCCACTGATCTCAAGAAAATGACGCTTCATTCAAGGAAAAAAAGAAATAAATCTGGACACAATTCAATCAGCGCTGGAAACAAGCAGGTTTATCTCATCCCACTGTCAGATTTGTTCACTTGTTTTAAGAGAAACTAGATTTTAACACTCAATATGAGTCTAAATGACTCAAGACAGATGTTTTGCAGTGTACTGTTGTGGTGTGGTGGTAAGCAGATTTAACAGTGGCAAAAACAAGACTGTTAAAATGATATAAAGAAAGGAATGGGTATGCCATGATCAAGGTATTAATAAAATAATCTCTAAGTAGCAGACATGGCTGTGTACATGTTGTTATAAATAAGATATTGACTAGTTTAGTTGATGCAGTTTATCTAAAGAAGAAGAAAAAGAAGAAGAAGAGGAGGAGAAGGAGAGGGAAAAGAAAAAGGTCAAGAGGAGTAATGGGGGGAGATTTAATCACCCTGAAAAGGTCTTGTATTCCATAGAAGTGAAACTGTACTCTTATTCTTTGTCTGTCTGCAGGCGGGGAGAAGTTGTGGAGTACAGAGGGGAGAGAGATAGCTGCAACTGTGTCGGGGAAAGGTTTGTTCACAAAGCTCTGGTTGACGAAAATCTGAAAAAAAAAAAAACGAGAGGAGATGGACAATGCAACAGCATACTTTGCAAAAACTTTGTGGATTTTCAATGAAATCCGATTCTTTTGTTTCTGTCTTCTTTGTCAGTCTTAAATAGTGGCTCATATGAAACTCTTTAAAGTTGCCATGAGCCGCTGCTTTCTTTTTACTGCCTATGCTTTGTCATGTGCTTCCGCTTTGAAGGTTAATGTGCCCTGACTGCCTGAGGCCACAAAGCCTGTTTGATAACGCTATTTCCCATTAACACACTTATATTGACCTATTTGTCTATGACTTCCTTTTCCCCAGTCGCTGAAGGACATGCCGTCCACTTGTATGAGTAGAAGTGCTCCAGACGTGGTCTAATGGAGCAGATTTGAGGCTAAAACTGAACAGGGTATTTGTTTTGAATGTCTGCAGACATTTCACTTTTGCAGCTTACAACAAAGCTGAGTAAAATCTACTGGGCATATCAAAACATTCATGACCTCTCACCTCAGGGTCCAGGTCAGATGAAATGGAGGATACGCCAAAGGTGAGGCCGCTGAATTTATCTGGATCCACATTGATCATGGAGAAGGCCAGAGATGGGACAGTTACATTTGCTAATTCCCCTTGAAAGTCCATATTGTCCCCAATTCTTTCTGTTAGATTAAGGACACTTTTGGCAAGGGAAAAAGAATTTGAAAATGATAAAAAAGAGAAAAATAGGATTAAGAAGGTGTCAAATGTTCATCATTATATCACACAGTAACAGTACATGACCCTTTTCCCCTCACGTGTTGGACACTGTAGTGATGTTGGTCTCGGAAGCCAGGATGTCACCGATGATATTGATGATGCTGGTGCCGAGAGGATAGGTCATGACGCCAACATCCACCACCGCATCCAGCTTCTCTATCACTGTGTTCAGCTGGGAGGCAGAGAGTTCCCCCTCAGCTACACCAGTGCTGCCAAATTCAACATCTATGAGGTCCTGGATGATGCCCACAACGTCAGCCACATTATCTAGCAAGAGAAAATGTGCTCATACAAGTGTTTTGTCAGGTGTGAATATTTTTTTTTTAATCCCGGAATCTTATTTATTCATTGTTTATTGATACAAAATGCAAAGGGAGAGTGTGTGATTAGTCCTCTTACCAGCGGTGACATTGATCTGATTCAGGTCTGACACGTTCATAACAGGCTTGCAAGCCGTCATATCAGGTTCAGCCCAGCTGGTCGCGTCAGTGTCGCTGTTTAACTTACTGAACAGAAGAGGAACAAGAGAGACAAAATTGTAAGAGGCACAGAAGAAGAAATAATGCTATTTTTTCCGATTCAGATCAATTTCTGGTTCATCTTCTCAAGTAAGAAACCTCCAAGATTTTTCAAACTGTACATTGAAGCTGTCCCTTAAATCAAAAGTAGAAGGAGATAACAAACATGGATAACAGTAATAATATGATTTTTATCATTTCAGAATCATCTTCCCTGCTTAGCTACCAAGGCCATTGCCAGCTTTAGACAAAGGGTGATAAAAAAAAAATCCCATCTGCCCAACACGTCCTGCTGATGGCTGTACTGAGGTCTTAATAAACATCAGCACACTGTTTCACTGTGGGATCATAAAACTGATTACCTATATTACTCCGTCATTGCCCCTTGAACAATATTAATATCCAAGTTGTTGGACATGATGTAGGGAAGATTGGAGCCCTTCATTACACTAATAATTCACTTTAAGGAAATTGATTTTTGTGTGAGGCGCTGGCTGGCAGTGATCCATCAGCATTATATGTGTGGAGTCAGAGCTTGTGTGCAGAGCGGGAGGACTGCATGGAACAGGATCGCTGTAATTGAGGGAATTTTCTTATCTGGCTGAGTCGTCTCTATGGAAACAGATTGTCGCACATGTGACAGCAGCAAGCATGATCTGAACAAGCAAATAAAGTGACATAACTAAAAAATTCCCCAGTTTCTCCCCATACTTTTTCAATAAAATGACTGCTGCCTATGTGACTCAGCCTCAGGCTGTTGTGAATGACTCACTGAATATTACCGCTGCATTTTGCCTGAATTAAAAACTTACATATGCCTTAGTTTATAAATGAAATGGTGTACTATTCCACTGCATATTAAACAACGAAATATCCAACTTTTGCGTACAGCATAATGATTTTAAAGAATGTTTTGGGGTTTTGACAAAACTTTTGGGTATGTGTTTAAGCCATAAATTGAAGTTACTCTCTCACCAAAGCCTGTGGGCTCTCTCTGATGGAGGTTGTGTGCAAGCCATCTCCTGAGTTTCTTGAGGAAATGATTGAGGCCACGTGAATTGTCCATAGATTGTCTGTGTAGTGTCTTCTGCGCAGTTTTCTGGCTCTGAGTAAAGAGGCAGCAATGATGAAAGTTGTAGAAGTCTATGTTTCCAGAACTGAAAACATCTTTCTCTCTTCATTGGCATTTTGAAATTCCACCTTACCAATGCGCTTGAGCATCACGTGTGTAGTTTGAATGACAACAGTGTCATTTTCATACTTTGAGGTCAAGATGTCAAGAATGAGCTTTTTAATTTCTTCGACACTCAGAGAGGTAGTATATTCCTGAACATGGAAGGTGCATTCATATCTGTTGATCACATGCAGAGCTAGTTTTTAAAAGCAATTCATGTTAGTTTGAGCCACAGTGCCTCAATGAAGAATCTTCAAAATATTAATCAATACATACAAACTCAAACTCAACTCTGGCCTTATTCACAGTTACCTACTCTTTGTGTTGCACTCGGGAGATCTACAAGAGAGAAAATCACCAACAATAAACATGTTCTTTTTACACTTACTAAATATTGCTTGAGGCAAGGTCAAACAGACTAATAGCTACATCATGTAAACATTATTATTGACCAATTTTTGCAGTGTTGTCAGACTAAATTCCTAGAATTTAACTTTGTTGCACTGTGAATCAGCTTGTGCATACTCACCACCAGTCCAATATATTGCTCCATGTTCCTATTAAAGATTTCAGATCAGAACTAATTAACTAGAGCGTTTAAGCGACAATGTGTAGAAACAAGGCTGTGGTTATGCACAATAAAAGAATCACAAGGGAGGAACCCACCTGCTATCATTTTCTCTTATCTTGAGATTCAGTACAGTCATGGTTTTATTCACCTCCAGCATTTCTTTCAGCTTTTACCCAAAGAAAAAAAACACTGTAAGCAATTTTCAGTAAAGCAAACAATAAACAATGGAATTTTTAAAAAATGTATTCCTTTTATTTTTTTACCCATGTTTCAATGGTATCCTTTGGATTTCCAGGAGCACCAGTCATACTCAAGGTCAGATTAGCTCTGAAGAAATTGTCTGGTCTGAGTCCTGGGGTAAAAAGACAGATAGAGCAGAAGTGGAAAAAGTCCTCACAGGGTTGGATGCTACTCACTATACATAAGATTCATTAGAGGAAATTGTAATCAAATAAAGCAGAACAAAGAGGAAGACAGGAAGAGATAGAGGGTGGACAAACAGAGCATTAGTTGTTCTGTTCATCAGTGCCGTCCCCTGGACTGACCAGCAGTGTCAGTGACATCTAGAGGCTCTCTAGTCGTTGACATGCTAGTGGGATTAGCTGTCTCTGTGAATTAAATTAGATTACATTAATTGAATGGGAAACCCAAAAAGGTAATAGCACAGAAAGATAGTTTCATGACAGTATTTTGTTGCTGTTCAGATTTCTTTATAGAAATAACCCGGCTTGTGAAGGTGTGCATGATTTCACGTCGTTGTTATTAAGTTTTATTCCGTGTGGTGTGCTAACCTGATTGAACAGGTGAACCTGAAGTGGTGACAGTGGGAGGTGGTTTTGTTACCAGGCCCAGGCGCTCTGACAGGAAGAAAAGAAATCATTAGATGCAGTCAGTCAGAGGAGTCAAGTAAGTTTATCTGTCTTTTTGGAATTGCTAAATCTAATCGGGATAGCATTGCTATTAGAATGATAGTGAGCAATGTTCTTGTAATGGATGGTCACACATTTCAAATCATCTATGAAATATTTGAAACACTTGTTTTCACGTGCCCCGTGGCTTTGATGTGGCTCTGGCTGTTATCAAATTGGAAATAATTCATTTATTCAAATTTAGCTAAAAAACAATCAATCGTGAAAGTGCACAGTAAATTGAATCAGCTTAATGGATTCCTGACATGAATATGTTTCTCATGTGAACACTCCTAGTCAAACTCTGCATAGGCTTTGATTATAGGAAATACCAATGCCAAAATATGCGCCACTATACTCATAAAATCAAAAGGTCAAAGTGATGTAATATGAACACCCATGACCATGTTCAAGGCATCAGAACCATCATCAACAGCATAGCAGTTAATCTCTGACTAAGCCAGAAATTCCCTAACCCACTACACTCAGTGTGTCTGAGAGGAGTGGGAGCTAAAAGTCCCATTAAGTCATAGCTTTCTTTCAGAGAATCATAAATACTCTGAGTTACCTGCAATATAGTTGATCTCCAGCAAATCAGTGTGTGTGTATGCATGTATTTATGTGCGCATATATGTCGGGTGTTATAGCATGTGTACTGTAGAGACTCTACATACCCACAGGTTGTATGCTGAGGCTATTCAGGTCAGCTGTCAGGTTGAGGAAGTCGTAGGAGAAGGTCAAATTTAGCTGCTCAGTGATGTAAGACTGAACCAGCTTAACATCAGCTGCAGGACTCACTTCCACATAGACTGCACAACTGAAACTTGGGGTAAACAATGTTTTTTTTTTAAAGGACTTACAATCTGTATTTGTACCAAGTAATAGATTTAGGGCAGTGTCCTGAGGAGATTATTTGGCTGACAGCGGATGAAAAATAATTGCCACAGAAAAGTTTTCCAACATGCAAAATGGAAAGATTCCTTTACATGCAATCCTTTCCTGAGAAATGCAGCTGACTGAATTCATCTTACCACTCAAAGGTGAAAGTCCATGGTGACTCAGAACCCTGAAAAACACATATCTTCATGAGAGAACTGTATGCCTTTTCTCATAGTTGCTTTTTTTGTTTGTCCTTGTAGTAGAGTTTGCAGCCAATCCTTGCTTCTGATCTGATCTGATCACTCAAATTCATCAAACATTTTCTAAGAGAATTACCATTGTCTTTATCTAAAAAACCCTTCGTCAGTGCTCCTATCAGCTCATAGTGCGTCTTTGAGGATATTGCTGCTCCTTTGTGTAGAAAATCAAACTGAGGCTCTTAATAATGGTCTACCTGAGTTTGCTGTGCATGTAGAGCCGCAGGATTATTAACCACATTGCAGTTCTGGCTGGAAACACAGATAACAGAGATTAGAGATAGGAGTGCGTTTCCTGACTGCATTCATCACAATAAACCATGTAGATACATATTAGTTTTAATACACAAAGTACACAGACACTTCACTGTCTTCACAAATGATCTGATCTCAGAAATGTCTGGACAGTTATTCAACTATTTTCTCGTCAGAAATCAGCCTAAAATACCTAAAATAATGTTGAGTTACCTTGGAGAGGACACGAAGATGTCATGCACAGAAATGTTTTGAGTGAAAATACTCCTCATCTGGTGGAAGATAAAAAATAAATAAATAAACAAGCAACTAAACCAACAAATCTAAAATTTAATTTGTCATTACACTCTTCATACCCAGTTTCTTGTAATTTCCTCCAGTGACATTGTACGGTGTTCAAGCTTGGCTGACTGTACAATGAATGCCCTCATTTTGATTTTGTAGATTGACCATGCTGAAAAAAATGGGGACATGTCATAAAATGTCATATAATACATACTGATATTTCATAAAATGTAATAGTATGCAGCACTTCCAAAGGAATGCTGCTAGACTCATTGATTGGTTATTTTGAAAAGGAGATGTCTTAGTTACTGCTGAACTGTGGGTCACTGCAGAAATGTCTGGTTTACAATTTCTTTACTCTTAAACTGTAATTACTGAACAGCATGGTATATTATCTGCCCTCTCTTTTAGCTCTCACCTACATTACATTGTGCTATATGAGTAAGAGAGGAAATTGCTGGAAATAATTCAATGGCGTTTTATATAACAGAGTAGGATCCTATACAGATTAACACTGAATAGAACATAGTAGTCAATAGAAGATGAGAATGCAATAGAAAGTGGACATATTCACCACACTGCAGGCTGCTGTCGACCTGAGGAGGGCAGCCGTGGTCCCAGTGCTGGAGGTCCCAGCTCACCACATCTCCATCTGCACAACTCTGACTCCGCAGCTCCTCGGCGCTCCACTCTCTGGCCCACATCCTAAACAGACCAATCTCCCCATACAGGCTGTTCCCAGTCTCTGGTTGCAGATTACCATTCGCATCCACATTATGAGGCACGCCCAGGGTAAGGGTGCCGTTTTGGGCCAGCGGTCGGGGCTGGCTGGAGTTCGCAGAGGCCTCGAGCACGCCGTTGACGTAGAGCCGGAGCCTGTTGGCTTGACTGGACCAGGTGAGACAGACGGAGTGCCAGTCATACAATTGCAGCTCCTTTTTCAATTCCCATCTCTCCCCAAAAAGCCACGTCTCCAGCATTGTACTTGTGCCCCTCAGCCCCAACTCGGTGTGTGCCGCCCCTGGAGCCTTGTAGTCAAAGCCTGTCCATGCTGAGCTGAGATTGCGGCGTAAGAGCATACAGACACTCAGCTCCTCAAGGGCTGGTACCACAACCTCTGGATGTAGCCTCCACACACATGGACGGATACTGAGTACCACCTTCTTACCCCACAGGCTGGAACTGGCAGAGCCTGCCAAAGACAACACCGGTCTCATATGAATGCATGTTCACCCATAATCTACACCTTATTTGCTCTAACACGTTGAAAACAAAATGAAACTACACTGGAACTGTTACGATTCCAACAGAAGCAATTATTCTCTGTTGACTTTGGTGTTGATTCTATTTATTGTTGTCTTCTTGCGACAGTACAAATATTAACTGACATTTTAAAGTCAAGTGCTTTGAAATTAGTTCACTGGTCTTATCATCATACTTGAACCCAGGAGACAGGCGGAAAGCTGTATGCACAGACAGATGATTACAGCTGAAGGGCTTCTGACTGAATCCATGGCAAAGAGGCAACAAAGGAGATCAAATGGTCAAGTGGTCATCAGCTATAGGGGAACAACGAAATAAGATATTTTTCACCTGCATGCACTTTAATGAAATGACACGAAAATACAGTTTCTGTGGGCAAAAGCTGAAACTTACCAGTGTCATCTTCTTTAACCGATCTGCAGTTTAATTTGTGACAAGTCATCGAATTACAGTTCATGAGAAGTTGACTAAGCCATGAATGTGCTGGCTGCTTTATTTCTACATAAGGAGACATCCACGCCCTCCCCCTTTTGTACCCTGAGTTACTCATTAATCAGTGGCAATAAACATAACTAACAAACCCCATAACATTTACACCACGAGTTCAGTTGTAAGACCCTGTTAGGAAGCAAATAATGTAATATTTTCCTATTGACCCATGGCTACACGTGGATGCAGTGTGCATGTCCCAGTGGACCACTCAGAGTTTCTTCTTGGAGTAATTATCACTTTGGAATACAGCCAGAAGTGTAAAGACAGAGTCAGGGAAGTTAAGAACTATCTCCTAGCTTCTGACAGCTACATTTCCATAGATACTGACACAGATGTACCACTACTCTGACATTATGGAAATCCTTTGTCTCCACTTAACGAGCTATGTATTTAGATTGGTTATATAAGGCTCAGTCTTTGTTATTGTTTCCATCTACATACAAATGGAAGCTTCCAATAATAGATACATGATTCAAACTGAGGTACCTGGTAGTCATGGCAGCTAAAAGCAGAGGATGGCGTGATTTATCTTGTAAATTTAAAAGAGCATTTGAATTGGTTGCAACACCATGCTGCTTTTCATTCAGAGCTGGTCGGACAAAAGGCTTTTATTTGAGTTGAATATGCTCAGACAGCAGGTGTATGTGTCTTGTGATATTGTGTGTGTGTATGTGTGTGTGTGTGTGTTCTATACGTCAGGCTGCAGTCATAAATTTTCTGCAAACAGTCAAAGTAATATTCTTCATTACGTTTGTGGTTCAGAAGGATCTTCTGCTGATAAGTGCCGATAAGTACTCAAACAAATCTAATTGGCTTCCCGGTGTTCAGTTTGAAGGTCATCTCTGCTCTATGAACCTCTGCTGGTTTCAATTCTGTGCAGCTGAAGTCTCTGCTTTCTATAAGCCTTAATTTATACAGCCATTCTATATCTATGCCTTTATGTATTCCCATAACATCTTGTCAGGCATGTGAACCGGTTTGAATCAGGAAGGATGAGGAGGTTTGTGGCTTTGTACTACCACTTAGTGGCCAATCAGTATGTTGCAACTGTATGTGCCATAGCAGTGGGGTCACTGTAATGCAGTTGGGACAGTTAACCCTGTTAGGCTTCACAACATAGGTCCTGTATTCAATATCCCTCCTCATGGGGTTCCATACCTGAGTGGACAGTAGAATAGTTGTAGGTCTAGAGAGGTCATGTTTTATGTCAGTACCACAAACACACACACACACACGCACACACACAAACACACACACACAAAGTCTCTTTCAGCCTATTTCTTGGAAGCAGAGCATTTACAAGGGACTCATTCATACATTTTAATCACTTCCCTGCTCCTTCCCTCCCTGTCTAACGAGGCAGAGCCGGAGCCAAACCAAGCGGGTTCCCCAGAGGGAATTCGAGAAGACCAGGTGTGACGCGAGGCGCTCAGGCAGGGGCCAGGAAGCCTTGTATTCACTCATCCACTGCTGGCCTGTTGGGGAACCTCTCCTGCGTCACAGGTGATGTAGGACGGAGGGGATTCCCATGGATCATTCCCACCCTTTTACCTCTGCTTGCAGGGAGTGGCAAGCCACACTACCAGTGATGGACTCTGCAAGCTGATAGTTTATGTGAATTACATGGACATTTTGAAACTCACTAGGAAAGGTAAGAACTTACCCAAATTGAACAAGACATGTCTTATTGCTTTTATTTCTACAAATTCCTAGCCTCAGGGAACTACTAGTGGGGACTGTTGAGCTTTTTTGTTTGTGTCACTTTCTTTATGTCAGTAAAATTTGAAGTGCTTTAGAGTTTTACTGCCATAGTTGTCACAGGACGGCACATGTTTTTGTAAAATTCTAGCTTCAATGTAACAAAATCCTGCACTGTATTCTCATATTTTGTCTGCCCTGCATGTTTTATTGTCCATAATGCAGGATCATGGACAGTTTGCCCATAGATGCTTGTCTTTATTTTGCTCTACTCATGGTAGGTCTCCATTCTGTTCCTATTTTGTGTTTTCCTTTACTGTGTGACAATAGTTTGCCTGTCTCCTTTTGCATCCATGTCTACATGCACATTATTCTAGATATGTATGTCCATAGGTCTGGTGTGTGCTGGCACAATGTGAGCCAAGCTGTGATCAGACCGAGTTCTTACACCCTAATGGCACCTGTGTTGAGTGTCCTGTCTGTGGGCCAGGAGAGCAACTAGCAGAGGTAACACACACAACACATACAGTAGAAGCAACACTATGGCAGCGTTACTTTCTTTCTTTCTTTCTGGCCATTTCCAATGCTGATTGTCCATATATTGTGCGTCGTTTCTCAGGACTGTGGCTTTGGGGATGGTGGTGAGGGAATCTGTGTGATGTGTGCAAAAGGAAAGTTCAGCCCAGAGACAAGCGTGGCTCCCTGCACACGCTGCACCCAGTGCCGTCTGCTGAACCGCCTGGAAAGGACAGCATGTTCACCCACCAACGATGCCCAGTGTGGAAGCTGCCTCCCAGGGTGAGCAGAGTCAACAGTGCCCATCTGAAGTTCATTTAAAATCATCAGATGGTGTGAATCTTTGACTTGACATTGATTCAATTTAATTCACAACTCTCTTGTTGGTGATTTGATTTAAGAAGGATTTTTCTTTTTTGGAATGATTGTAAACTGTGTGTCCAGTTCACTGTATACTGTTATCCAACATGTTATATTTATCAATACATTTGCAAAAATGTAAGAACTAACTGCTTTCTTCTAAAATGTGAAAAAAATCAGGGAACAGAATTGCTTTAAAATGACTTATTTTAAAAAATTGCAATTTTTAACTTAACAGAATAATATATATTGGAATTGCAATTCATAGTATTCCGTTAAATCACTACAACATTAGGTGTTTTTTGAAGAATCAGGAATGAATTGATTGAAGGCATTTCATATCGATTCAGCCAAAGTCAGAGCGATTCATTTTATTTATATCTTTTAGCAAATCGATTCACTGATGCAATGAATTGTTACATCCCTAATAATCATGATTAGTAAGTGCAAGCACTTGTCTTTCTGTTTGAACTTTCTTTGTGTGCCCATGCATGCGTGCGTGTGTGTGTGTGTGTGTGTGTGTGTGTGTGTGTGTGTGCAGGTATTATGAACTCAGGAGCATCACTGGGGAAATAGAGCTGCCTTGTGTGCCTTGTTACAACATGGGCACCGTCCGTCAAGAATGTTTG
>OMLF01030545.1:47701-69367 GCA_900302615.1 Holocentrus rufus
GCTATAAAGATACAGACTGTAACTGCACCTGTGTGTGTGTGTGTGTGTGTGTGTGTGTGTGTGTGTGTGCAGGTATTATGAACTCAGGAGCATCACTGGGGAAATAGAGCTGCCTTGTGTGCCTTGTTACAACATGGGCACCGTCCGTCAAGAATGTTTGCCATTGACCCCTCAAGCCTTTAGAGCAGGTAACATCCAGAGATTAAACCAAAGACTGCTGTGGAACTATATCGCAATGTTAACAAGCTTCTGTACGTTTTTATTGATCAGAGGTTTTCCAGAGACGTTGTTAAGGGGAAGTTATAACTTCTCTTTACTTGCAGAGATTGCGGTCACTGAGAACAGGGAAAATTTCAAAGAACGAACAGAGAAGAGTGAGTAGCCCCATGTATTTTTAAGGTCAACTTTCACAATTCAGCTCCTGCATTATATTTTAATATTTTTTCCTATAATCAAGGGGCACAGAAAGGAACTGTTTCAATGGTTCTGATTGGCTCAGCAACGGCTGCCTCAACTTTCCTGGTTGTTCTGCTGCTTTGGGCTTTCTTGCTTACTGCTGAGAGATTCAGTAAGTAAGACACTGTGCTCCTGCCATTTCTGCTATGTGTTTGTCCATCTTTTCTTAGTTAAATCAGATCATATTGACTTTGTGTGTTCAGAACAGGCACCTGAGTACTATCTAAGACCTAAAGGGATCTTTTCTGGAACGGACCCTCAGGACTTGCCTCTTTCCAGTCCCACCGAGAGAGCAGCAAAACCACCAGAGTCCTCTTCGCAGACATTCACAGCAGCTGAAGATCCCCTCAGGTGCCTTATAAATAGCGCCTCGTGGAGCAGCCTGAAACATATCATTACTGCAACGCTCATTTGATTTGCCTTCCTCCATTTTTTCACACAAATTAATTACCTTTCAACCCAGAGGCCGGAATTCACTGAGCCATGAGAATGAGGTGCATCCTCCTTCGATTGTCATTAATGTCACCACCAACATCAAGCCCCCTGGTCAGAATGCAGATGAGGAACAAGGAGTTAGCTGTTATTCCACAGAGGAGGTATGGTGATCCAGTATATCTCACTGGGTGGAGCATGGCACTAACAATGTCAAGGTTAAGGCTTCAGGCTTCCCATACTAAAATATATGCACTCCTAAAACTGTAAGATGTTTCTGAAAGTTTAGACCAAATGACATGCACAGTTCTTTTTTTTCATCATTAATAGATGGAGCAACAACTGCAGAAAATATGGGAGGTGGCTCAAGGTATGTATTTGGTCCACACACCCACCAGAGCTCTTCATTGGGGCAGGATTTTAATTTGGGGTATATGGTCATTTTGATCATGCCCCCAGTAGGTTGTTGATGAAATGAATTGTCATTTCTAAAGTGCATGTTGGTGATTACTTATCGTTCTCCTTGCTCCAGGCGAGAGTATTGAGATGCTCGACTATGACGCAGTCCAGGACTTGTCTCTGCTGTTTAGCTCTGCTGACGACAGCAGCATGTTGAGGAGACTGGGACGGTCTTTGGGTGTCCCACCTCAGGTCCTCGCTCACTTCCAAGCCTTCCAGGACCTGTTCCAGTACCTGCGCACCTCCACCTACACACTCCTGCCCCAGCTGGCCCAAGCTGCTGCGCTCTTGCCCAGCCCTGAAGCCGTTGCTAGGATACACCGAGCTGTGATGATCAAATGAAGAATTAAAATCTGGGAATGTGTTGGCATGGCTAAAACTGTTCTAGATATGAGGTAAATATGAGGACATATTTACCTTGATTGCCAAATGTAAAACGTACTGCTTGGGTTGAGTGCTACATTTTCCCCACTGGAATGAACTGAATTTAGTGTTAAAATGTGTTATTACTGCAACTGCAAGTAATGGGCATGAAAATAATACCTGCAAGTAAACTACTGATCCAAACACTTTTTTTTCATCTAATTGTCCAGTAAATGTTGTTTGTGTGAAGACTATTTGCTTTGTACTGTGTGACCTGAATAAACTACCTACTATTTTTTCATCAGTGTCACATGATTGAATCACTGAGGTATATAGTTAATGTCAGACAATCATTATTTGTGCTTTGAGTGTTAAATAACACACTGTTCTGTATTATTCAGGCCATTGCAACTGAACCCTACATGTGGTGTTCTTCCTGTTTACCATGTAAAATAGATGAGGGGCCCTCTGGCTAAAGCATGTGAGAGGGGCCAGGACAGAGGATGTAGTGTTGATATCAAGAGAAAGAACATAGAGCCCTGGGAAAATGTGTTGCTCCTTTATTGGGAGGAGTTCACCGACAAATAATTTTCCTTGATCTATCTAGCTCCTCAGATTCCTCCGCACCTTCAATAAGGTAAGCTCTCCATTTATTTCCTTCTTCGAGTCTTTCTTGACGTTACACTAATCCTTCCAAAGAGGTTAGAGAATAAGGCCATCTTAAGTACAAATGAAAGTTTCTTTGCTGATCACAAGTTTACCTTTGGTTCCTTGTTTTTAACTCGCATTCACGCTTCTCTGGAAAGTCTCAGAATCTTAAAATGTTAAAGTATGGTAATGATTGCTATGCATGAGAACTCACACTTTGATGTGTTTCAAGTCTCAGCTTTAAATTGGGCTGAAGTGTCTGATTTTATTTGTGCTGTGTTAAATCTCACTGTTGCATTGAGGTATTATGCCTGTCCCATGATTACTGGGCTGCTCAGGTCAGTATTTAGTATTCAATTTATTAGCATGCAATAACACCCGTGTACACGCTAGGAGACGCTCTTGGTTATCAAAGCAATTTCCCCTTGGGTTTTTGCGTGTCTATTTTAGATCGTCTATTTAAAAGACAAACCACTCAATTGTTAAAAAGGAAACACCCTCCAATCTGCATCACTGAACAGAGGCAGAGCCGCACGCACAAATATTGTAAAATTGTGTTTTATTGTGAATTAACAATGTAGAAAAAAAACTTGACATACCAAGCACTATATTTGAAGTTGTCTATGGACTTTGATGACTCTTGATAATGTTTTCACACTTAACATACATGCAAGTAGCAAGCCATAATGTACATTTGAGTTTATATTTTAAAACAAACCAAATCTTTCGGGCCCATGTGATGATAATGATTCATTCTTTGTATAAATTGTGTGAAATTTCTTTCCGACAATACTTTTAACAGAAGATATCAGCAACAGTTGACCACGTCTCACAACTTTTCATTGAAGACTACTTTGGTCCACCTCGCCTCGCGTGGTTTCCGGATAAGGGGTCAGAGTGAGAGGTCACTACTTATTATTTATCTTTGATGTCCACGTCCCCGTGGTGTCCTACCGGCTGCGTTGTGTTACGCGCCTTTGGTTTAGAAAAAAAAAACAGAGAAGGAAAACTTCATAGAAATGGCGGAGGGTGCAACGTCTCTCAAGGGCTTGCGAGCCCAAATGGGTAAGAAACAGATTGGCGCTGGCAGGCTTAATTATTTATGAACTGGTTATTGTTAACAGTGCTCTAATTACTTTGTGATATTTGCTGTCAAACTGCCGACAGCAACCGGTTTATTTGAACGAGTTTTAACCTAACGCGGTCAGCTTTTTGGCTAGAAACGTTAGCTAGCTGGCCGGTTATTTGCTGACAATGGACGGGTGGAAGTCTGCAACTTGTTTACCTTATCTAACATTATTTTAGCTAGAAGTCGTCAGATTAATTTCGTTAAACTTAGCTGCCTCTTTCTTATTCCGGGATAGGCATGCTGATTAATGCAGTTGCATTACGAACGAAACTAGCGTTAGTTCAAGAACTGAGAGTACTTGTAGCTGAAGTTGTAACGTTACATTTTGTAGCCTGACAGCCGGTTGACCAATTAAGACTTTACTTTTCTGATATCACGGGTTAACCTAGCTCAGTGCTAGCTCTCTATAATAAAATATCTAAACAAACAAATGCGCTGTGACTAACACCACTAAGATTAGTCCATGATCCAGATCAAACTTTGAAGGTTTGATAAATGAAGCTAACAGGTTACTACATGTCTATTCTGTAGCTAGCTAGCTGACTAACGTTAACTTAGTAACGTTAGCTCAGTAAGCTTAAATTTACCCGTCATTAGGAACTGATTGTCAGAATTGATGATCGATTATATTTATCTGTGGTTCAGGTAGCGTATTAGTAGTGTGCACAATATTTTTCATTCTCTATTTAACAGTCATCTGAACTGATAGCTATAGTAACGTTAGCTGTTAACAAACATGTTTTAACCCCAGATCAGCAGGTTTACAGTAGATCAGCAGTTTTATAGTTCCTGTTCAAAATTGGTGCTCTTGTATTACTCTATATTTCGGGATACACCGTGTTCTTCTAGTTATTGTTACAGTTATTAGTCCTCAGTGAAGCTTATTTGTTGACATATGGCATAGCCCACTGCCCTGTCTAGGGAGGGTAACTATATAACAATGTCTGACCTGAATTTTAGATAAAGCAAGTTCCAGACACTGAACTGCAAGAGCACACAGCTCTGATAGGAAGATAACGCTGCAAGTTCTTGACTTGTCTGTGATGCTGTGTGATAAGACTTTTGGTTCAGCCATCAGCCCAAATTCATAAACACATTTGTTATGCAGAAATGTATCTATATTTTTGTGAATAGTATTATCTAGGGCAGTTGTAGCAGCGAAGCTTCTTCAAATGCCTCTCCATTACTCAGCTGCCCCCTTCCTCATTTAAAGGCAGACATGATAACTGTGTTTACCGTGTCTGCATCAGAGCGCCTGAATGCACGGTTTGTTGTGACTCAAGCTGCAGTTGGACTGACAGATTCTTGTAGGGTATGAGGGATTTTTTTCCCTGCATACCCACTGTGGGTGTAGGCCTGTTTTATTCCTGGCTAAAACTGGGCCATAAGTGGGCCCATTCTTCTTCCTGTTTCCCCTCTACTTTCCCATTCAGTATTTTGACTCTGGAAATGAGTATGACATCCACCCACTTTCGTGGTTTTGTTAAAATATCCAACCAGTCTGAAGTGATGTGAAATGTTGTGATCCTGGTTTTGTGTGGAGTTACAGAGGAGATGGTGATAGTGGGTGTTTTGGACATTCCTAACCACTTAATGCAGAAGTTCCCTCAGCCTGCAGCCAGAGTTGAAGATTGAGAATAATAAAATAATGTCAGGAATCTAGTCCAGTCTAACCTAAACTGCTCATATGCATGGTCATCTCCACAAGAATGTGAGCAAGTAGTGAATGTACCCTTCTATTATGAAGGAAGTTCAAATGCCTGCAAGTCACACATGCAAGGCTATCCTGATCCTGGCGCAGCCTTTGCTCCTGCAGAATTAAAAGCATGAAAAATATTTCTGGACTGGTTGGATTTAACCAAATAGGAAATGGACAAGCCTTGATTTCACTGTGTAGTTTCTCAAAGCTGAAGAAAGTTGTGCTCCTTCAGGACAAATGTCCCACCTCTGCTCTGTTTAACCTTTAAATTCAGAGTTGAGAAATGTCTGTGAGGTCGGCAAGTAGCTGAAAGATGCTTCTTGAAACCTCATCACATACACACACACACACACACACACAAACATGCACACTGAAGATTTGAATTGCAAATCTTTTTCATTTGCTTAGTCTACATGTAAAGCCAGTCCATCACTTTTGCATTATAATTTTATTACACTGTAGCCGTTCTTTGACATTATTACATTATTGCTTATTCCAACATGTCGCAGCAAACTGTAGTGTTTTTATGATACCAGAATAGAACTGCCTTGACAATGTATACAGTAGTCTAATAGTTGCATGTGACACAGATGCATACTGTAACCATTCAAGTTTTCTGTCCACTTTACTTGAATAGTGTGATCCACCGGGTAGGGAAGCCTCCTGAATCCCAGTTGGGGGATGCAGTGAGAATGGAGCCTGAGATGTGTCATTATCCTGCTAGTACTGGAAATAGCCTGGGCTTACCTTTGCATGAACATGTCCCCAGTAATCCCGTAGAAGATTTGGTGTGTTGGCGTGTGTGTGCATCAGCTGTGTTCTCTGAAGACTTTAAGCAGTGTGGACACTTTTTACTTAAGGCATTTGCAGTTGTTCTATGCTTTCAGACACAATTAAGACTGCAGCTGGAAGTTGGGACAGAGAGGAGATGGCAACAGCCTGACCTCTTGCCTCTCCAGTAGCATGCAGTGCTACTGAAGAGGCTATTTAAGAGTGTGCATCTCAGAGAGGGAGCAAGACACATAAAATGGTTGTGAGCTTTTCATGAGGCTTTTTTTTACATGAATTTGCTTGAAATTGCATATTAATGTTCATCCTGATACCACTGTATTTCATACAAATGTTTTTTAGGCTGCTACTGTTGCATGCTGTTCAGTGTTAGCCTAACATGTGGCCAGAATTGTTGTGATCTATTGTAGGCTGGCCTGTTTCCTGTTTATAGCGGCCTTGTCTAGCCTGCAGAGCAGGGTCATCATAAGCCCCCTGGTGAGAGTCTGATCTTTACTGCAGCCATAATAACTGAACAGCCTGGAGGCCGGATGCCAGCTTTTAATGTTTCTCCAAAGTTGTGTCACCAAGTGATACCACCTAAGTCTCAAACTCTGAGCCAGCTTAGATAATGTCATAGATCAGGCTGATGAAGAATTAGTGGTCAGAGTCATCACAAGTAGTGTGGCCCTTATTATTTAAGCTCTTCACCAATTTAAGTGTTTGGTCTCAGTTTCCTTAACCAGTAATGATGTATGCTTATTTATGCAAATCTCCATAGTGATGGAGAGACGAGAGCCAGGTGCCCCTCCTGATTGGTTCCTTCATGAAGTCGATGAGGGCACCTGGCTCTCATGAGGTCTGCTGGTGAAACAGAACACTAGGTTCACGGAATGAGTGTTTACATCCACTGTGTGTCTGTCACTCACACAGGCTGCTTTGAAAATGAGTTAAATCACTGCAGTATCAAGATTAGTGTGAACTGAAATGTGGCTGTGTTGTGTGTGAAGTTAGTGACTGAAAGGCTTGTTAAACCGGACATACTGCAGTTAATAGGGACCTGAAACCTGGAACAAAGAGACAGATTCCATGTTTTAAGCTTGGCAGCACTGTTTTTACCCACTCAGCCCAGCTGCTTTCCTGTCTGCTCTTAATTCCCTGTCCCTCTGACCAAGGGACTTTACAGTTTGGCTGCCTCAGTTGGTTTGAGGTCTAAGTCTGTCACGTCCTTGATGAAGGTCATAGGACTGAAAGGTAATATTTGGCTCCTCTCAAATAAATTATTCACTTCATGCAAGTTAATACATTCTCAAGGAGCCTATTCAGTTTATCAGTGTAAATGGTATTTCCTTAATTTTAACTGTCTCTGAGACATGCTTTTTGGTTCCACACTACACTCTAAAATCAGTGCATTCGCAGGACCCAAATCTGCCTACAAAAGCTTACTGTGAAGTAGTGCAGGGCAATATGAATAAAATTTATCAAGAGGATTATAAGAAATTATTTGGTAACAATGTTGAAATACAGAAAATCACATATTAGCCTGAATAATCAATTTGATAATACTGATTGTCATGGTAACAAACTAAGAAGTAGTCTTCAAGTGAATAAGTCTTAATTTGTTGCAGATGTCATTTTGTTTTATGTAGCATTGGCTTTTTATCATTAATGTAGACTACAGAATTGTGTACTCCCGTAATTAATTCATCAGCAT
The DNA here is from genome assembly GCA_900302615.1 of Holocentrus rufus. NCBI lineage: Eukaryota > Metazoa > Chordata > Actinopteri > Holocentriformes > Holocentridae > Holocentrus > Holocentrus rufus. The sequence goes on from OMLF01030545.1 coordinate 55,370, forward strand.
ATGGTTCCACTGAAAGTTCCTAAATTAAATGTACATTACAGCCTTATCCTTTATCCTTTCATCCAGCTATGAATCATCTCACTTCAGAATCTGTTTCTTTGTTGATATAACCTCATTGAGGGACAGTCTGCCTCTCTGCATCGCTTAGCAACAGTTTCCCTGAGACACAGAGAGCTTGGCTAGACACGACGCTCTTCTCTAGAAAGATAAGGATGTCATCTTGTGTTTTAACTTTGGGTATCATATGCACATTTGCTGCAATAAAATAGTTATTTCCGTGCCAGATAATCTTTTTCAATCCATAGTGGTTGCGATGCCTTCCCCTCCCGTTAACCAGGGTTTTTTGTGATGAGAAGGTGGGTAGCAGTGTCACCTCTCTGTGTCCATAATTTTGTAATTTCATACATACCCATACTTTTGAGATTGTGCTAACATAGCTTGTATTGTGCACTAAACATAAAAAGAGCACACACGTGGCACAGTGGTAAGCTGGTGTAAAGTCAGTCAGAGTATTCTTTGTAGTTAATCACATTTCCAACCCGAGTCTAATCACCGAAACCCAATCAAAAGGTATTCACCCCATCGTTTGACCTGGGCTACTGATTAGCGGAGCTGGGCTGAAGGAGCCTGAGATCAAAAGTGAAGTGACCTACTACACTTCCACTGGAGAGATTAGCTGCAGACTTCGACCTTCTGTAATCTCCTCTGACCTGACAGCACGGATGCTGCTACAGAATTCAAATATCAGTTCGCTGTTGAATGCTCGTCATGCTGTGTTTTCTCACTGTCGCAATCCATCTGATATCTGGCTTGGTCAGTTTCTGATCTGATAAGTATCTGTGAGGATTTAGATCTGTAAGTCCTCCTCATCGTCTCATGATAACTAGAGAAGGGACAACGTACCGACTTCTAATATATTGCAATACAAAGATGAATCAACAATATCAACTACATTTAATTGTGGTCTAGTATAACAAAGGAGGTGGGGTACCCACCACAACATCACAAGGTCTCTTGAAATTACATTATTTCATTATTTTATTTTTAAATTGTTTATGTTCTATCAAGCTGATGCTATTCTTCGGAAGACTTGTGGCTCAGAAATAAGTATAATTCTGTACAGTCATACTTGATTTCATCAAATTTTGTTTATTACATTATATATTGATTGTATCAAATCATCATGAAACCCCACATTCCATACTGAAAAGCATTATGAGATAAACATAAACACCCATTCATGATGACAGCTAGTTTAAATAAGATGCTTTCTGGACATTTCTGTGAGACATTTAGCCTGTCATCATAAATATAATTTTTTTTATCAGAGTGTTGGTCAGAATGTCAACAAAGTGGGCACCCGGGTACGGGGAGGGCCAGATACGGAGCAGGGCACACATCCTTAATATCTTCTATTGACCTGTGTGTTAAAGTCCGAGTAGGAGTAGGAGTGTCAAGCACCTCTGCTGCAGGCTGGGTACAGATTTGATTTGTTCTGGTCTGATTTTAAAGTAAGCAGCAGTTCAACAATAGATGATGCTGTGCCTGCCTCATAAAAGCCACACATCTCCCCTCTGACTGAGAGGTTATCTGGAAACAGCAGGTGACACGGACTGTCTTCAAAGGTTACAAAAGACGTGTATCCCATACATTGAAAAGATAATTGATTCCTCTGCGTTTGTATTAAGGAATGTGAAAATCCCTTTAGGATTCAGGAAGGAACTGTTTTGTTTCTTTGTTTCTTCTTGTTTCCTCTCATAAATCCACATTTAGCTCACGATTTGGCTCCTCCCTATGCAGCATTTTATTTCACAGCCAGCATCTCAGAACAAACACAGCATATTTGATTGTCAATTGAGCAAGCAGAGCCTACCGCTCAATTTGTCAGGGTCACCTCATGTAAGAGGAGCCCATTGTTACTGCTGCTCCCCAGAGAATAAGGCAGCAGAGTATAGGGTCACTCTTTCTTGTGTTATATCTCTGCTCAGTGAGGAGGGAGAAGCAGCACTATTGTACTTTCTGTACTGTTGGTCAGTGTTGGATTGTCTGCTCTGTGACATTGTACTGCACGGGCCAGTGGGTTATTGACAGACAAATCCCATAAGTTGTACTTAGTTGAGGTTTCCTGTAGGTTCTTTTGTTCATGAGTGGCTCATGTTTCATCTGTATTCTCCACATCATGGATAAACATATTATTTATTTATTTATCTATTATGTATTATTTAATTGATTTGATTATTAAAGACAGAGGACTGCACAAATGCACATGTAATAATAATCATATTTCGTAAGTAATTTTTTTTTTTATCATGACTTTTAATCGCAATTACTGGTCTTAATGATTTTGGGAACAAAATTGTTTTACACATCAACGATCAGGGGGTTAACAGTCTCATTTCAGTTGGCTATTTTAGCCCAAATGCGGATTGTTTGCCCATATTTGCCCTAATAGGCAAGATTAATGTTCTTACATTATTGAATTCTTCAATTTCTAATTCTGGCAACTAAAATTTCAATACACAGTCACATATTATTAATTGTAGGGAGAGGGCTCTCAGACCGTTGAATCCTGGCTCAAGTGTTCATCAATAATGTGAATATCACATGACTGACGATCCCTCTCCCTCTCTGTCAGCAATCCTGAAGTGCTGAACACACACAGGCAGAGTGGGAAAGAGAGCAGGGATAACGCTGTTACCACAGCTCATAGAACTTGATCATGTCCTCTCCATTTCCTTCCTTCCTGCCCCTGTCTTATCCCATCTCTCCTCCATCACACTTTCCTGTATGTTGTTTTGCTGGAGAAAGTACAACTGAACCTGCAGGTGGAGTGATGTATTTGTACCCTTAAAGCCTTGTTGTGTCCCCTGAAGCCACAAGTGCTGCTAGATTGACCCTGGGCCTCACCAGTCCCTGTGGTTGCACAAGCTACATTTTTGAGGAGGAATTAGGTGTATTTTAACTTAATGTCATTCTTGAAATTGTCTTTAGCTTGTCTCTTGTCTTTGTAGACCCCAGGGCCAGCAGAATGACTATGCAGCAGCTTTTTTAAATTTACTTTTAATTTATCTATCAGGGATGTGATTTTTCCTGAGTAATCAGGAATCCCTGATTTTCTGACCAAAATATGAAACCCACGTGAATCGTGCAAATCTGCAAAAAACCAAATGAGCTGCCCAGATGGAATTTTTCCCTCCTGAGTAACTGTAGAGCAAGACACAGTATGCGTTTAAAAGGTTAGTCATGCAGTTTGCACCTTATTAAAATTTTGAAACAGAATCTAATGCTCCAGTAAATTCTTTGGGTTCAGACATCTTGTAGGGACCCACAGTCTTATATTGCCTACTGTAGCATAGTGGAGAAGCAGCACTATTGTACTTTTTGTACTCTTGGTAGAGTTTTTAATGTTTGTGCCATCACCAAGGGCTGTTTTTTTCAAACTTCCAGGATAAAACTGATCAGATTGGATTAAATATGCGATAAAATTTTGCAATAGCAATGGCAAAATATTCAGCTACCGGCTGATTTGGGAGGCTAGATAACATAGTTGACAGTAACATTCACCTCCAGCCTGAATTTTATGTAAGGACAGTCCAGTTATATATGCCTATATTGGGGGTCGGTATATTTTCCTAATTTTTGGTCCTTTGCCAATTGCATGCCTAATTTATTTTTTGTATTTGGTGTAGTTTGTTAGCTTTCTGCTGAGGAGAGTCAGTTACCTAACGTGGTGCCCTTACAGCAGGTTGGTGTACTGTCCGTTAGAGAACATGTGTGCACGCTTGCGAGTGTATGTTCAGTTCATTTTTCACAGAAGCTGGTCTCTAGAAAGCTCACAGGGGTTTGATTCCAGAGATTTGTCTCGCAGCGGCCCATCTCTCCCAGCATGTCACAGAGAGCAGTGTACGGCTGGCCACAGGGCTGACCATGAGCTGGGGGTTATGCCGGCTGGCTGAATAGCTGGATTGTTCTGTAGCTTCAAATCCGTTGGATCTCTCTAGGACTGGCATTCCTATAGAGAACAAACAAAGCACAGAGAAAAACGGCTGATCTAGACTTTGCTCGGCTTGTGGTTCCAAAAGTACTCCGTTTCATTGATATGATTGATATTCCTGCTTTGTTAGATATGACATGATGTGGCTCTGTGACTAATGTGTGTGTGTGTGTATGTGTGTTTCTTCCCTCCGGCCTACAGCTGCAGCCGCGCAGGCACAAGCAGAGGAGCGGCGCAGCCTAGCAGGGAACAGCCCAGGACCTACAACCAACTTACCAGCCAAACCTCAGGGGTCTCGGCCAGGTAAAGGACACCACATTTAATCACACAAACATAACAGTTCACACACATACTGCCCCATCCACTGTCTTGTCTTCAGTAATCTGGCCTAATTCAAGTTACATAATTCACTCCACCACCTTCTCATTATGGCTTACTGTAGCTAACTCTCAGTCATCATCTTATTACTGTAACAGTCGGCAAAGCTCATTAATGGTGGTCACATGCACACATCTGATTGTCAGATGCAAAGCCTTTATGACACTGCGAGCCATTGTAATCCACAACCATGTCCTTTGCATGTGCGTTACTACACGTGTCTGTGTGTCCACTGGGAACTAACCTGCGTGTGTGTGTTTGCAGTCATTGACGGCGCCACACTTAGAATAGACGATCGACTACGAGTGGCAAAAGAGAGGCGAGAGGAGGCGGAGAAACAACAAGGTAAGAGAGAGATTCCAGATTCTGCACGGGGACGCACGGGGATCACTGTAGCCAAAGCCAGTTCTAATCTCTCCAGTTATAATGTGTAATTTGCAATGTCAGATTGTATCTAGAGGACTGAAGATATATTTCTTGTCAAGACAGAAAGTTGCATCACTGATATAGCCATGCTATAAAAAGCCTAGATCCAATTGAAAAATTCCTTTTATTATTTTATTATTCTGTGCCAAATGCCAAAATCACCCTGCACTTTCAGCAGTATCATAGTTAGGTGAATTGGCAACATGAGGAAGTGGCCTGTAAGTCATTTGATGTGGCATGAAAGGTTCCTGTAGGAAGACACACATGTATTTATTTAAGGTGAAACTATGTTTAGGGGATCTCTCTCTGACATGCTTCATTGGATTATAATACAGTCCTGCTGATAATGACATGAGGCCTATTCCTTGCTACCTGGTGCCCTTTGCTATGCTTTTGGTTTTAATGAAGTGATGACAGCTTGTGGGCTGCAAGACAAGAGACTAATATGTGTCTCTTTTCTTGTTCATCCACACACTTGCTGTCCGTACGTGCTCATGTCCAGCTTTGCGAGAGTCTCAGATCTTAGAGCGGGAGCGTAAAGCCAAGCTGCAAGTGGAGCGTCAGATGGAGGAGCGCCAGAAGAAGCTCGATGAACAGCGCAGGAAGGAGGAGCAGAGACGGTCGGCTGTGGAGGAAAAGAGGAAGCAGAAACAGGAGGAGGAAAAGGTAACTGCACGACTGGCTTGACCTGGAGTCCAGTAATCTTCAGGGCAGAGCATGTATTATTCTCATTCTTTTGACCGAAGTCAAACGAAGACTCAAATTTACTATGTAGTATTACCTTTATTTAGCTAGTTATTTACCTGCACTGGCCATTCACACCTGGAAAGTTGCTTCAACAGCTAGAAAGTGGACAAAACAAACATCATTAAAGGAACTGTGATTACAGTACGTGTCCATATATCATGATATAAATATCCAAGTAAGATTTATTGTAAATCTGTAACTTTTACTGGAACTGATCCTGGAATTGGCCCAGGAGCCATCAGCCTATGAGCCCAAATTGCTTCCCCCCATCTGTCCCCCAATCAATAAATCCTACCGGAAACACTTTTATGATGTTTGAATTGTAATACACCTGTCTAATGCATTGCACTGTGTGTACATAATGATAATGGATTGCTTAGTTTCTTTTTTTTATCTAAAAGTGTTCCTGTTCAATATGAATTTAATAGTTCTCAAAAATAAATTCAGAACAGATATCCTTGATTGACACAGCCTGCAGTTTTTGTTCCATTTACTTCAGTTTTAGCAGAAAAAGATTGTCAGCTGTGGATGACTTACAGTCTTTTTTCCTCCCTCTACTCCCATAATGCTGCAGGAGCACTATGAAGCAGTGATGCGACGGACAATGGAACGTAGCCAGCGAGTGGACCAGAGGCAGAAGAGGTGGTCCTGGGGTGGACTCGCCACAGACTCAACTGGACGAACCGGTAAGGACCCCTGCTCCCTCTGAAAAACACTTTCCCTGCTGTTTTCTTTTTTATCTCTCTGGCCATAGTTGCTATTTTCATTTCAGTGTGACTAGGACCCATTAAGTGACCCGTTGTGTCACAAAAAAAAAGAAGAAGAAGAGGTTGCTCACATAACGAGAAGTGAAAGTGGTCAGGCTCAAATTAAATTTGCTGCCTGAGGACAATTGCCAAGCTTGAAATGGGTGGCAACTTTGTAGTTTGTAGTTAGGGGGCCTCCAGCCACAGTGTGCATACAAGCGAGGTAAAAAGATGGACAGAGAGAGTGAAAGTCAATATGGCCACAGGAGGTGCATAACCATGATTTTTCAGGTCAGGTTTTGGCATACAGTGACTTGAATTCAAAAAGCATGTTGATGACAAATGTAAATGAGACATCACTTGTCTCCTCTGTACAATGGTTCCAGTTTCTTCAACAGCGTATGGTAAACCACCAAGATCTGTACAGTTGCAACTGTGAATACAGTGACCACAGCCTCTAAGATTACTCTCTGTTTATCTTGTTAAGTCTGTATGTGTTCGAGTGTTGTCAGAATTGTTGCACAGAGATTGAAACATCTGTCAGTTTACTGATGCTTGTCAGCCATGTTTCACCTCTCCTTGTATAGAGAATGTGTCTGGTCTACTTGCCTTACATTGCTCCTCCTTTAGAGCTGTTTTTTCCCCACAGGAGACTCTGATGTCAGCGCCTCATCACCAGTAGCTATAGTAATCTCCCCTGCCTCACCAGAAAAGCCTCCCAGGAGACAACAAGGTTTTGGTTGTTGATAATTTGCCCACCAATGTAGCAGCACAGCATGGAATGGCTGTGGCACTGGCACTCTAGTTAGATTGGTTACCTGCTGTTCCTCACACCAGCTCCACCTGCACTCTTAACTGGCAGTACCTCACTAACATTTTTCTTGGTCTGCAGCCTCTGTCCTGTATGTGTGTGTGTGCACGTTTGGGTTCACTGGATAGTCTTAAGTAGCCTTCTTATGATTCTTGCTCATTCACTTTCAAGCGCTTCCAGGTCACAAGGGGGCCAGGTCACATGGAAACACAACCCCCGGCTCAAAAGGCACACAAAACTCTACAATCACATCTGCATCCTCTTGGCATGGACCATCTAATGTTGTTTATGCTCTGAGCTGTGAAACTGTTGTTGAGTGTAATGTTAAGCTTATGCTTAACCTTTATCATCACACACAGGGATTTCCAGCTTGTCTTACTAACTGCCGTGTCTGACCATGAAACTGAAATGGCTTTGGTTTTCCATTTGGATGTTTGGTTTTGAAAATGTACACTTTCACATTGAAACACATTGATACAAAATGGTAAATATAGTTTGTGTCATTAACTCAGCACTATCTGTATTCTCAGCACATTAGATCAATATGTTATACTTTTGTTTGTGTTAGATTTAGACTTCTTAGAGAAGTAACATAGTTTGTTTTTCCGAGTTCAGTGTTAGGGCAGGGTATTAGGACCTTGCAAAAACCGTGTGCTCCCTCTGTGTCCATCCAGTTGTCCTCTCCCATTGGCCAATCCCCTGTGTAAACCCCTCCTTCCCTGTCTTGTCTCTCCTCCTCCCTCTTAGTGGACAAGCGCTCCACATCCACCATGAACCTGAAACAGCCATCCGAGGCTGGCATCAACAAGCGCCTATCCACATCCTCCGCCACCCTCGTCAAATCTCCCGACAAAAGTAAGTTTTCCTTTGTCTTTCCTTCCGTCCTCCCTCCCTTCCAGTACTGTCTCTTATCCCACTTGGTGTCTTCCGGACTGTCCCATATATCAGGGAGATTTTTCTGTAAGGATTCGTACCGAACCATGCATTGAGATCAGCTGACTGAATTGCAGACAGCAACCTTCTCTGCCACGTGCCAACTCTTAGCCCAGAGTGAATTCTCACCCCTCTTTTTTTCATGTCCAGGATTTGACACACAAGCTCACTGGAGCACAGACGGACTGGTAAACCAATGCCTTAGCTCCCTGTCTCTGGTTCCAGCCAATGATAAACCAGCATGTCCTCCTGATTCTGCTGCATCCATTTACTCTGCACCTCTATTATGTTCATTAGATCAGAGTTGCAGAATCATAAGGGGTTCCAAGCACCAAACAGTGATCTGTTAATTAATATATTGTGATTAATTCAGCCTATTTCTTTCATTTCACAATGTACCACTGCCTGTGCTGATTTATTTTGAAGAGTAATCAATATAAAGGGTCAAATCAAATTTCTCCACAGATTTCTTTTCCTCTCTGAAGTCCAAGAGGGCTGCCAGTGCCATGTGTTCTCTCTGATATTACTGATTTCTCTGTACTTCTCAGGCTCTCTGAGTTTCATTCCACTGTCCATTTCCTCTTCCAGGGTTATGAATACATTTTTAAAAAATAATGTAGGTGCACTGGGTGGGTGGGGGAGGATTGTGATCACGATTCACTGCCACCTTGGCCTTATTTGCTACTCTAATGATGCGTGGGTGTGTGCTGATTTCAAGAGACACGTTTGTACCATTCAGAGGAAGAGGAAGCGCCTGTGTCGTTTCACCGTGAGTGTTTCATCATTGTCTCTCAGGTGTTAAACGGAGGAGCGCATCTTGTAACCGGTTGCTAGGCAATGGCAATGCTGCTCACGCCGCTAAGGAAGACGGCAAAAAGCCTCAGGTGGAACAGACAGGTGCAGAAGATCGCCTCCCTATCCCGCATTGGGCTCTTAAAACACTGATACTGTCCACTGTCTCCTGAAGCATCTCCGCTTCCACAGGAAACAGTAACATCATTTCCACTTGAGATTAAGAATAACTTTCCCAGGGGATGCATGGAGCTCGGCCACATCTATGACAAGCATGCAAAAAACTGAAGATAGATACTGCTACAAACTAACGGAAGTTTAAGCACTGATGAGTTGACGGCCATTAAGATTAATACTGTAACAGTTTAGATCTCTGCTCTAACCGTTTTCACTCTTGCTTGTGTACTCATGCACAGTGTATTAAACTTGGTCAACAGACACTCTCCGCCCTGACCTACTGATTCACATAACACATTAAAGCCAAATGAAATACACACGGCTTGTAAAGGTACTTTGGGGACTTCCTTGTTGACTCCATAGCTGTGCCTGATTGGCTATAACCCGACTCTCCTGTTCGTAGGCCCCTCCCTGAAGAAGAGAAGCTCCTCCCTCACACGAGTAGGTGTGGGCAGAGCACAGACCCCTGCCAAGCCTGATAAGGGGACGACGGATGACCAAGGTGGCTAGCATGAACGTTCCACAGTAATTTGTTTCTCGTCCTTACCTGCATCGCTCAGGCCTCCTGCTGTCAGTAACAAGCATGCATCTCTGATGTTATCTGCTCAGCCATTCTGTATCCGCTCAGTATTTAAGTCCCTAACAAAGCTGTCTGCCACATTAAGAGCTTGCAGGGATATTTCTCATTTGGTTCAGTTGAGTGCCAAGAAGCTGCCTGGGTCTTCAAACTTGCCGAATCTTCTTTCCGTCTTTTTCCTTGCTCCGTGTCTCCATTGTCTTTGACACAGACACAGTCTCATTGGATCTCATTCATGAAACATTAGCAAAGCGCATTTGAAAATAACATGCTAGTAGAGGGGAATTTATTCATGTTTGTGTATTGATGAAACTTTTAGCAGCTCCAATTTGTTCTGACGTTCAAACCAAATTTACACATGGCTCAAAATGTTTGCAAACGCCACAGTTCATCTTTTATTTCAAGGGTTTCACTTTTATTAGTAAAACAGGATGCTTAATAGGCAGGCTTCTTTTTTCTTATCGCATGATGTGGAGCCAAAATGTTAATTTGTGATAATTAAGAGTCCATGAATGTGGTTCTCATTTTTTGCCCTTCTCATGAAGTCATTTGGATTCATCAACATACACTTGTTAGTATAATTGAAAACAGATGCCTCCAAACATCTGATAAATCCAGTGTGTGTTTTTAATCCAAAATTTTTTGTAATGTGCAAATACACTCACAAATATACAAACATTTCATGAATGAGGCCCATTGACTGTTGAGCTGTCCCCTTAAACTGGCTGCTACACTTCTCTACACCTGTTCCTGTTCAGGATCTTGTCTGTGCCATACTATGAACACTGTGCTGGTGCCTTACCTCTCTTTGGTCTTATCCTGCCAGACCTAATTGTTCTGTGTTTAGCTTTTCACTGCGAGCTAATCTTGTTTTAACCTCTTTTTGCTGTTGTTGTCTCCAAGCATCACTCCAGGAATTGGTCCTTTGTGTGCAGTGTGTGCACTAACACAATGTTTTGTTTATTTGTCACAATGTGTTTGTTGTTGTTTTTTCCTCCCCAGATGACGTTATAGCTGGATTTAAGTCGCTCGTCTTGTGCCTCAGTGTGGTGTGTGTCAGTGCCATCTCACTGTAGCATCCCCAGAGCACAGAACCACTCACCAGAGACTCTATTATGCTATTAACCACCAATGCTTTTGTTTGTCTTATAGCCATGTCAACCTGTATATGCACATGATGAGTTGTAACATTGTTGCTGTCCATTGTCTAACATCTGATAATAGCTCTGTATGTTTTGTGTGGTTAACCTGTGCAATAATGCAACTCAGGCAAAATTCACACTGACTTATCCCTAAAATAGCTAAAAACTCAATTATCAGCACCTTTCTCATGAAATGCTAATGCTTTCTAAAACCTATATAGGCTCAAACATTCCACACATGACTCTTAATAACTATAACCTCATCCCTAACTAAAAAGCCAGATTCTCAACAACAGAGCAGAGCGTGCTGCGCTGCCATGCTCCATCGACTAGCATTCAACAGCTAACAAACAAGTCTGTCAGCCACAGATGTCGTCTCTGTCAGGGCTTCAGAAGGAAGTGTGACTCTGCAAGCCCCTTCACTTGAAATGCCAGTAATTAGGGTCACAGGGCAACACCGCCCCCCTTTAACACTTTTAACTCTTCTTTTATGATTTCTACTTTGTAGCTGAGGTGACCAAATACCCTAATGGGGAATTGTTTCTTCTTCTATTTCATGGAAGCAAGAGCTCTTTGTTTCTGCTGTCAAATTAGTGCATTCACAAGATGCTGACTGTATTTACAATACTGCCCACTGTGGTATACTAAGGTCTGCAGCCAGCCTCCTCATTTTACTTTAATGAATCAAATTTGGTGCCTTCTTTATCTAAACTGTAGATTTTGCACAGTAGGAGGTTAAGAGCACTTGCCTTCTCACTTTTAGTCCTTACTCTGTTTGTCTCCTCACCTCCCTACCAAATACTATTCCTGTCCTTTGTAGTAAACTAATGGTTTGTTTTTCCCCATCAGCACACCTCCCTCTGCACCAAGGAGCCACTGATTTGACCTCATTGTCCATTTTGATTAGTTTGATTATTCTTCAGTTATTGGACAATCAGTCTTCGGTCTGTATCTCAATGCTCTTCTATGGCTTCCTTTCATTGGTGATTTTTTGACAATTTTTTGTTTACTATTTTGGATATCACTGAAAAGTGAAAAGATAAAGACACTGTTGACAAGGAGCCCATTTAAGACTGTTGAGATGCAACCTTTGGCTCTTCATTTTGATTCTCTCCTGTTGGTTAAATCACATGGTGACCCTCTGAAATTCACTCACTCCCCACCCCCTTCTTTGTCTTGCCCCTCTATCCCCCATTCTTGCCCACTCTTCTTGGCCCTTTTATTTTTTTTTTTCTTTCTACTGTTTTTCGGGTCACATTTTTTCGGTCGTGTAGCACGCAGGCCCCTGAGTGGCACTGTGGACGGAGGGGTCCTTAGTCGCCTGCTCACCCCCACCCAGGCCTCACTAGCTAGAAGCAAGAGTGCCGCCGCCCTGTCAGCTGAAGGAACAGATGCCCCAGGTAACCTCCACCTTGGAGACCCTCACAGAGAGACAGGATGCCCATACACAGACCCGTGATCATCCTTCCTCACCCTCATTTTACCACTAGAAACTCAACCTACTCAATCCCAGTATCAGTTCACTAGATCTCACCCCAGTGCCCTAACGCAGACCCTCACACACTGCAGCTGCTGGAACAATCCTTTTGAAGCTCATAGTGGCCTTTGTGCTGTTGCTTTTGTTACTGGTTGAATTATACAAATCGTGGCAGTAGCTGCACAGCTCCCAGCAGATAAAAGCCACTCTCATGGTGATAGGCTGTTTGCGTAATGTACAGTAATTATTTGCACTAAAGTACTCTCATGTGAGAGGGCACAGTCACACACTGTAAATATTGACACACACACTCACACAAACAAACCCTGCCCGAGTCCAGCTCACATGCACTCTCATATCTGACACAATTGGCTGTTGTGTGCTGCGCTGAGTGCAGACTTGGCTGGGAGCATTTCTGTATGTCTGAGGAGCCTCAGGGTCCATGCTGGGAGATTTGCCATAAGCTGCTTACCTGTTGGTTCTTGTTGCGTGAGAACGAGACGGTTGTGTTGTTGCATGTGTTCTGGTAGCAAGACCAGGAAGCTAGGGACTCTAGTCCACCGTGTTGAAATAGTTATGACTGTAATTTATAGAATATTCAAATTTCCAGTCATACTTGAACCTGGTTCTTCCACATTCCCAGACCAGTTTTGAGGCTGGCAGTTGTTTAGTAAAATATGCTTTAACCTGAAGCCATCTAGGTGGGTTTTCTGTTTCACCGGCTGACTTACATGTTTTAGATTCATGCTGAACTGTTTTATGTAAAGCTGGGTGGAAATAATCTACAGTACGTAGGCTGTGATTGAGCAGAGATAGTTGTAGACTCAGCTCAGACAACCCGTGATGAGTCCTCTGACCCTTCCACTGATGAATTCTCCCTTTTGTCTATTGAATGTATCCTTTGATTTTTTTTAACAGCCAAAAAGAACCAACTGAAAAGAATTGACTCACACCAAAGTTAAAACTGTATTCCTAGCATTAATTTGAGCAGTAGTTCTTTATCAACCAGTCATTATGAACCCATTAGATTGTCTATTGACTATAGGCCAAGCAGAAACATGACACATCTACATTAGCAGCAACAGTGGTAGCTCATGGCAGGGTAAATTTCATCATTGCTGTAGCTGCTTAGTATTCAGTCAGGGTGAATTACAGAGCACGTTTGTGATCTGGCACTGGCAGGGGAGAGATCTCCAGGTCCCAGGATTACCACGGCTAATCCCTCAATCTGACACAGCAAATTTGCAACTACTGGACCAGCAGCATTTCCTCCCCTGGCGAAGTACAGACTTCTCTTAAACTCAGAGGCAATGCTTTTGGTGATAACTTTTCTTGTAATTTAGCAGCTCAACATGGCTAGCTAAGTCTCTCTTGTTCACATACAAAAAGGATTTGTGCTTCACCACATGTTTTGTTTTGTGTCAGATTCTTTGGCAGTAGTATTTCCAGTCAACTGTAGAAGCAGCTCTGTCCCAAAACCACAGCAAATGCTACATTTACTGACTTAGAGTTAGGAAGATGGGGGGAAACTCCAGGATTCCTCTCATATCTGAACCAGGGTTTCTACGGGTCTTAAAAAGTCTTGAAAATCAAATTCAAGACATGAGAGGTCTTGAATTTCAAATTCAGCAGTTTCTCGACCTCATAAAGCAGAAGGGCAGAGATCTGAGTGAAAATAGGTCATGACATTTTCTTACTCTTGAATTTGATGTCCGAAAAGGTGTAGAAACCCTGTGAACACAACCACATACACTTTAAACGTTCATGCATGCATTTAGTGTTGCTAATAGCACCGGTG